>ML742106.1:0-99382 GCA_009193465.1 Aspergillus avenaceus | reverse complement strand
AAAAAACCCCCCAACTGACAGGAAAAGCATGAAACGCCACCAACACGCCCTAAACCAATCCCCCGAGTTCGCGCACATCTGCCGCTTCCGCCGCCCGGACGCCCCAGACCTCTACCCCTGGCGCTCCCACGGCCAGCCCGTAACAATGTACCTAGCTCTATTCGGATGCCTATTCATCCTCATCGTCGCCGACGGCGCCGCCATCTGGCACAAGTTCCACGTGCCTTTGTTTCTGTCTGCTTATCTGGCTGTAAGTGGACCCCGATATACCATATTACTCGTGGTCCGGAAGGCTCACGTTGGCGTTCACAGCCTATGTGTTTCCTGGCGCTTTGGCTAGCGATCAAGACGTATAGATCGGGCGGGTGGCGGAATATACGGTGGGAGTTGGAGGACTTGTCGAATGTGGTGGAGGTCAAGGAGAAGGTGCAGAGGTTGGATGAGTTGAGGGAGAGGGCGACGGCTAGAGATGGGGCGAGGCAGAGGGCCGGATGGGGGAATTTGTGGGGGGTTATGTGATGTAAACTTTTACTTATTGGGTGCGTATGTATGTGTATGTGTATGTGTTTAGTACAAGGGTCGACATATTCGACTGGCTTGAGAGAGGAAGCGTCTGGTTCGTGTAGGATAAGAGAAAGTTGACCTTAGGAATGATTATACTGAATCCGTCCAAGTTTCATGGAATGAATGAATATGAGTATTTAAATGAATAGAATGGATCCACATCCTCAATATATTCTCCTCAACTGCCCTCTTATACGGATCCACGCGCACATAGAGGGCAAAACTGTCGGAAATAGAGGGCTTAAACAAACAGCTGTCGGACTACGATGCTGTTATCTCGGACCCCTAGGCAATCCGCTACGTTGCCGAATCCATGTATGGAATAGGGTTTCTCAACCAATTTAGGAGGCAGAGCTGGCTAATGAAACGGAGGGCGCCAGGGAGAATGACAAGGCTATATAAACTGCGTATAGCTGTATTGCAGGCGTGGAAGCCACTGGTTAGATGGCTTCAAACAGACCTAGGAAGGTCTCCCTAGGCTCGGTGGTCAGATACAGGGAGCAAACAGGTAGTATTACTTTCATGATGTCGTACATATACGCGTTGCAGCGGGCATGTGGACTCCATTCAATCAATCAACTAACCAATCTCCTGCTCCATCGTTTCGTTCCCCTCTATCCCACCCTATACTTCCTGGCACTTTTCTAGTTTCTTCTCTTCGCCACTTACCTAGTTCTAGGGATTTATGCCCCGTAACTAGGGAAGCCCTCAACATGGCATTATATCTATGCGGTTTTTATTAGACTATAACGGAAAATGGCTTCTTTGTTCTTTTATATGTCTGTCAAGGAGATGTGGCAATGTGATGGAAATCTCAGCAAGCTCTTTGTTTACATGGTTTCATCTACAATGAATCCCTTGTTTGCCACGATAACCCGGTAGCATCTCATGAACAATAGGAACAAGGGATGGGGGTGGGTGGTAGTTGTGAGAGATCTCTTCTAACGCGATGTACCGGGGAAAGATGCCAGATAATGACAGGATTCTGTGAGTCCAGCGAAAACAAGCCGTTCAGTTTAGTGTTTCTGGCTATGGGGCCTGGGTATAAATACTGTGGAAAATCTCACGCAAGAGATATTATCCTCGGCTAGTCTTTTCTACTTAGATACCACTTCACCAATTGATCCTTTTCAGGTTACCATGTCCTCCAGAACCACCGTCATGGAGTATGCCATAGTCAGACAACCACGGCCAAATAATCCCGGTCCGGGGGTTCCAGGCACAGAAAGACTCATGGACTCTTTACAAAAGCCTCTTCCATTCGCACCGAAAGCCAAGGCCTCGGAATCAGATTCCAATCCCACAAACAGCGTATGTTCCTTCGGGGGCGTTTACAAGATTGGCAAGTAGCCCGAATTCAATATCGAGGAAATCCTAGCCCGGTACCACAGAGTACTATATGAAGCACCAATCGGACCCTGCCCAAAGGTGACGGTATCTCGGAGATCTTCCCCTAAGTCAAAAGCTCTATCTCATCTGAGGAAACGCGTGCAAAATTCTGTTACCTATACATACGGATACTTCATAGATCAGCCAGTTTTTGTAGGCGTCACCAAGCTTGAGCCGACAGAGACAGACATATCCAACTGTGTGGGTTCTAATATCCCGATGGGAAGAAACGACGCCGCGTCAGGTAATACCAAATGGACGAGGGAACTGTGCTGCCCGTGGCCTGACCACCCTACGGGTACATGTCGTTCAGAGTGTGGAAAGGACGTGTTTGAGGCAGTCAGCTATATGATGAAGACGGGTTCTCGGTATTGGTGTTGCTTCACAGATGAGGAAGTTTCATTTGTCATGCGAGTCGGTAAAAAAGAATTCAGGCTGTCTAATCCATTCAGATATGACGCTGAGGGATCTGAGAAGAATCCTGTGGTCACTGCTTCACTTGGACTGTGGTACTTGAGCATGCTAGACCACCATGGCCAATGAATTGGAAGACTGTATTTCTGATTTGTTGGACGGGACCGCTGGCACCTCATACTTTGTATACTCGCAGGATAACCCTATTCGCGAGCCAAGTTGACGATATTATGGAAATGGACTTGTGTTTGAATGTTTGTCCAATTTGCCTGGTACTTGACTATGGAATCCATTGGGTTCAATCAAATGCATAGATACCTCTAAATTGTGGTGTAAAAAGAGTAGCTGTACTCATAATAACATTGAAGGGTCAAGTCGAATATTCATGGCGGCAACAAGGATGTCTATGCTACTGCCCAACCAAGAAATTGACTCTGCCATTGCTAGCTATTTTCAATTCACCTCTGTATTGACTTTATACGTCACCCTACAGCAAGAGTCGATACTATAAAACAAGAACATCACATGCACCCACCACTCCATACAAACCCTATCACAACCCTTCGTTCCAACTACTTAATCCAACCTCTATTCCAACAAACCAGCACAATCGAATCCACCACATCCACGTGTCCAACCCAGCCCAGCCCCAGAAGCAAAGGCTGCATTTATTGAAATTTAGTTCATGCAACCCCATCCAGATCTGCAGCTAGTACATGATCTACCAATCAGCCCGGCCATTTCCACCCGCACGCTGCAAGAACCCAAACACGTCAATCCCGCACACAGATCTCCCAACCTTATCCCGCACGAGCACTTGACCCGGCTATGCCCTTGTGCATTATTAGAAAAGAACAACGATGACGAGGCGCGCCGTACTTCGCTGACCGCTGTGGTTGGCACTGTATTTCTACATCCCCGCCTCCCGATTCGAGGTTGAGCGATATCTATCCTTTCTATTGCTATTGGCAGGTAAAATGGTGTCCTTGTTAGCTTTACTGGCTCTGGCCGGGGCGAGTGTCGCTAGTCGGGATTGCAAGTGTGTATGTTTTCTCCCAAAGAGGGGTTTTGTCAGGTACATGGCTAACTGACTCCAGACTCCGGAGGACGAGTGCTGGCCCACCCTAACAGACTGGGCGGAGCTGAACGACGCCGTGTCGGGGAAGTTGATTCGGAATGTGCCCGTCGCGGAACCGTGCTACTTCGGTGATGGGAATGATAGGCACGCGTGCCAGGACATCGTGTCTCGGTGGTCTGACTCTACCTTCCAGGCGAGCCAGCCCGTTGGCTACTGCTACCCGCTTGACTATGCTTGTCCGATCGTGACTGCGGAGGTGACGCCCGCGGGTGCGTGCGAGCTCGGTCCTTCCCCTGTGTATACGATCAATGCGACGCAATCGGAAGATGTGACGCAGGGTATTCTGTTCGCGAAGAAGCATAATTTGCGATTGGTGGTTAAGAACACGGGACATGATTTGCTGGCGAGGTGCGTTCCCTATTTTATATACATGACTGTGCTGATAAGCGGACAGGTCACAGGGTTACGGCAGTCTTCAGATATGGGTTAAGTACATCCAGGATGGAATCGACTTCCACGAAGAGTACGAGCCAAAGTGCCCTCTTACAAACTGGAAGGGGAGCGCATTCAGCGTCAGAGGAGGATATATCTGGGGTGATCTCTACGCCGAGGCATTCGACCGAAAATTGATAGTCGTCGGCGCACAGGACTGGGTACGTGCTACGCATTCAAACCCCCCACAACTCACTAACCTATGCAGACGGTCGGTATCCTAGGCGGCTACCTTCAAGGCGGCGGGCACTCCCCAGCAAGCCGCGACTTCGGTCTCGCAGTCGACCAAGTGCTCGAGCTGCAGGTGGTCCTTGCATCCGGGGAACTCGTGACGGCAAATGCATGCGAGAACCGCGACCTCTTCTTCGCTCTCCGCGGCGGCGGAGGAGGTACATACGGGGTCGTAGTATCGGCCACATTGAAAGCGCACCCGACACGTCCTGTCATCACGCATTCCCTGATCGTCTACCCGCTCCCCGATCGGAAAGATCCACTCGCAACCACCATGGCGCTCATCGACGTCGTCGCCGAGTTCCTATCCGCATACCCTGCTCTATCCGACGGCGGATTCTCCGGCTACGGCGGCTGGGGCGTGGACAAAGTGGACTCCCCGATCTCCGGGGCCCCGGAGCTCGTCATGCAGAACGGGGGGTACTCCCATGTTTTCGCCAAGCTAGTAGACAATAGCGATGACGACTTCGAACAGACGCAGTCCTTCGTAGAAGACACGCTGCTGCAGCGACTCCGACGCTATAATGGTTCCGGACTGATGATCTCTCAGACCTGGGGCCGGTATTCTTCCTTCGGCGAGTACTATACAGCCGCTACGAAGGTGCAGCAACGAGTCGGATACAGCAAGATGGCCATCACATCTCGTCTTCTCGATAAGGCCGCCTTGACCAGTGACATTGACCAGGTCAAGGAGATGCTCCGCGTGACGTCAACGAATGCACCCGATGTCCCTGAGAAAGCCACGATCTGGACGATGCTCTTCCTTGTAGGTGGTGGCCGGGTGCTTGAGGATCCGACTGCGCCGTCAACTGATCGTTTTGTGGGTGTGCATCCTGCGTGGAGAAAGGCTTATCTGTTGGCTATTCCGACGTCAGTCCTGCCGGAGAGTGTGGGCCAGGATGCTGTGAAGGGTATGCAGAGGGATACGTCCTACCGGAAAGCGGATGTCATGAGAGATTTGGCACCCGGTACAGGGAGCTATGCGAATGATGGAGATCGGAATGATCCGTGGTGGACGGTGGATTTTTTCGGGGATCATTATCCGCGATTGAGGGCGATTAAGGAGTTGTATGACCCGGGGCATGTCTTCTATTGTCGTACGTGTGTGGGGAGTGAATATTGGGAGGAGGAAATGGAAGGGAAAGAATATGGAAGATTGTGTGAGGTTTGAATAAGTTCTGGACTTCCACTTGAAGTTGAAGGGTCAAGTCTGAATATATATCTTCAAGTTGTACTAGTATACTAATAGATAGTGTAGTTCAGAGACTTAGCACAATCGCATTTGACAATACAGACTTAGAACAATGGGATGATCATGTATTTATCTTTGTCCAATCAACTATGATTCATGGTATATTATACTTCAAGTTGACAAGATTTGATATTATTGAATTGACAGCATTGCTCAAGAAATAGTGTTAATACATGGTTATGGTTGCTGATAATACTTTAAAAAGACAGAAATCAACAAGAAGCATCATTGGTCTAGTGGTAGAATTCATCGTTGCCATCGATGAGGCCCGTGTTCGATTCACGGATGATGCACTTCTTTCGCTTCTATGGCTCAGTTGGTAGAGCGCATGACTAGTAATCATGAGGTCCGCGGTTCGAATCCGCGTGGAAGCATTTTTTGTCCTTTTCTTTTTCTCAATCATGATCTGGATCCATTGTCGTCTCGATGCGCCGAATGACATGGGCCGGATTCCCTGCCACGAAGTGGAATGGAGGCACGTCCTATATCGAGTCATGAGCGCACATCGCCATATACTCACGCGACAAGACCAACCCTAGTTACTACTGACCCAGCACCGACGGTACTTCCCCGTCCGATACGGACTCCAGCCACGACCACCACACTGCCTCCGAGCCAAACATCATCCTCGACGACGATTTCCTGCCCAGTATTGGGACCCTTGGCTTCCTGGCGCAGGGCCGGGTCCATCGGATGCGTGGCTCCGTACAAGTTGACATTGGGGCCCAGCAACACTCTATCGCCGATCCTGACTTCACACGTATCAAGTACTCGAAGGTTGGAGTTCAAGAACGTGTTCTTCCCCACATGCAAATTGATCCCGTGGTCCACGGAAATAGGACCGTTCACAAACGGATCTGTCTCCTCAAACAAAGCCTCGTCGGCATCAGGATCGGGATGTTCAGGAGGGAGTGGTCGTGTGTCGCCGATGATCCTAGAAGAATATTAGCCTGGACACGAAGAAGTGGACGCTACAGACTTACTCCCTCCATCGTTCCACTTTGCATCGACGGGGCTCATTCTCAGCAGCATTAAATGCTTCACAGGCCTGCTTGCAGCGGACATGATTTGCGCCCATATCCTCCCCTATATTGCAACGTAGCTCTTCGCAGAGCATACGGGGGGGTTCTTTGGCGTCGCCCATGGTGTCTATATAAACCGCGTTTGATAGTCTAAAGTGTTCAAGTGTTTATTCCAGTAATATGAACAGCAAAATATGCTAACAGTGAGACAATATGAGGAACTACCATAATACAGACTGAACTCTGTAGATTGAAAGGAAAAAAAATAATGACAAGAGTGGGATTCGAACCCACGCGTCTTGCGACACGCGAAGAGGCTCTAGTTGTCTAGAAGAAGTTACAATGAAGCAACTTGAGTCGCGCACCTTAACCGCTCGGTCATCTTGCCGGGAGATACTTTCATCGAAATTATTGCCATCTGTATCTATATTTCAACACACTACATACACTACATACTTACATTCTACGGAGTATATTGAAGATAAGTAAGTAGTAAAGTAAAGTAAAGTATCTATTCATATCTATCCTAAATCATAACCCTCACCGACGGTATATATTCAACCACTATAATCAATAGTAATAGCCAGTCGAACAGGCCCATCACCGGAAAGATTCCCACCGATGCCCCCGACATCCGTCTCAGCAGTGGTATAGGCGTTATCGACCTCCCCAGCATCAGCCGTAATCGAGGAACAAGTGCCACCGAGCGCATCACACATCTTCATACCCTGCACGGTATACCCGGCATTCTGCGCCATGATGGCCGAGACATCGAAGCCCGACCAGCCCGAGTTACCCGAGGAGGAGAAGTCGAATTCGCCCCAGGTGCAGGCATACCCGCCGTCCGAGTCAGTGGGCAGGGAGCCAGAGGAGGCACCGAAGCCGCCGTTCGTGTCGTCATCGAACGCGACGTACTTGGTTTCGCCGGCCGAGAGCGTGAAGCTGAGCGCCGAGTTGCCGTACCAGCCGTCCATTTTGCCGTCGGGCCCGTACTTGTTCCAGAAGACCACGTTCCAGGGCTCGGTGTTTTGGCCTGAGATCGCGGCTACGTGCTTGTAGTTGGAGGCTTCGCTGGCGGAGACTTCGATTATGTTGCTGCCCCAGGGATTGCCGACGTTGCCTTTGTAGGTTATGTCGTCGCCGCTGTTTGCGGTGGAGGAGCCGAAGCCTGCTGTTGCGTAGGACCCGCTGGCCGGTGTTGCGGTCCAGGCGTTGCCGGAGCTGCCCCCGGAGGAGGAAGAGGAGGAGGAGGCAGAGGGTGTAGCGGAGACGGTGGCGATTGCTTGGCGTCTGGAGTGGCCGATTACGCGGGCGCAGGACCCGGTGGTGAGGGCTGCCAGCAGCAGGAGGGATTTGGAGAGTTGCATTGTGAAAGAGTGGAAGGTTGCTTTTATCGCGTCAAGCGATGTATGTATATGTATATGTATATGTATAGAAAACTGAACTGGACTGAAGATAGTTACACTAGGTAACTTGAATGAATGTGGGTAGTTGGAAAGAAGGACAATGCAAGATAGTAGAATCAGTTCATGCCCGGGACATACGCCCTCTATATAGCCTGGCATTCTGGAAGGAAAAAATCTTTCTGGTGAACCCCCGCCCATTGAAACGTCCCAAGCACGGTCTCGAACATCCACGGTGCTCGAATGGAGCTTCTACGGCGAATTGTGCGTCAGCATGGTCAGCCTTGAGAGCTCGCCATGGGAGAGCCACGACTGGATTCCGGATGTCAAGGGAAGTGGATGGGGGGTGGGGGTGCGCAGAGAACAAAAGAAAGATAAATCGATAGGGCTTTTGTGAAAAAGTAGTGCGATTGGCTGGTGCGAACTCCACGGTGGCTTTTCCGGATCTTTTGGTTTCTGTGGACTGTTCCTGAATGTGAGAATGGTGCATTCGCCATTGGACGGTTGTCATGCTAGTGGGACTGATCAGCATGCACTGTTTGTGTTGCATGCTTTTTGCAACCGGAATTCTAAACCCTGCTCTGTGAGGCATTATTCCGTCTACCTGGCTGAGTTTTGACTGCTCCAGGAGAACAGGGCCGCGGCGCTTTGAACACAGTACGCGAATGCTGACAATGAATCAACACTGGACCCGCAAAAGCGGGTCAGTGAATTGTATTCAGTCGGCTTCGCCAAGCTGAAAGTATAGTGGAAACTCATGTGAACGCTGAACAATCTTGCTTTCAGCGCGGTCTATGTGGATCAGTCCACAATTAGTGCTATCTACCTGTTGACTATTGAAAAGCCTTCCCTCTTTGTCTGTTTCAGAACACGCTAGAAACACTAGAATACGCCGAAGAATACAATATGTTATCAAAGCCACGAGCCCTAAGCCACCTCTTTACCACCGCGTCCATCCAACACACCACGTCTTCTCCCAGACACACGAAAAAACCAACAAAGCCCTTCAGCCCCTTACCAAGACCTAAATTTACTATTGAAATACCATCCATGGAAAGCCCCCTCTGGGCCAGGAACATGGCCTTCTCATCCAATCATGGGCTATGACTAAGCCTGCGCGAAGGCCGGCTCGCCCAATGACAATACAATCCAGACAAGATGCAAGACTGGATGGCAGGCGTAACAAGCTAGTGGCAAGGAAACCATGGATAAAGTGGCTGTTGGGGCCCTGGAATTGGTGCTAACGAAAATTGTGTGTTACGTCTCTTAGGGTTTGCGCCGTCGGCTATATTCGCGGCTGTTTTCACTATGATTTCTAAGATCCTGAAACAAGTCTGAGGATAGGGAAGGCGAATATTTAAGTGAGTATCTGAAACGAGATTTCTACACGAATGTAGATCGATGAGTTAAATCTGAAACATGGTCTGGTGATTTGGATAGAATCAGGGGTTTTTGAAAAGGTCAAGATCGAGTTTACAGTAAGACAGTTAGTCTCCCTACCGAGTACACTATCCTGGCAAACTCTCCACCCCGTTCTAGACAATAATACGCACCGGCCACGCATGGCAGCTTGGCATCTAGCATATACTGTAGACAAGGGGTTCCACAATACTTACGTGCAGCGTCCCACCCACCTTGCTTTTTTTCATTCTTTGACTTTCTCTCAGCAACGACCTCCACTTCTTGGCGGCATCGTCGGCATTCTAGAAAACTTCTCGCTGAACCTAGAGTCCGTGTAAGATGGTGACGATGCCGTAAAACTTAATCGAGAAGGCAACCCCGATCTCGAAGTTAGCCGGGCGCCGGAACCAAATTCGTAAAACTCACTCGTTGACAAGAGTACGGACAAGAGTACAGCGACAAGAATACAGCGGACATTCCGCGAGAAAGTGTCGACATCATTCGGGTACCAGTGGAGAAGACAGCGGCGTTGATCGGGTTACTCTTCAATTAGGCTACGTGAAAGTAGGTTTGGATGTCGTTGTCATCGGGGCAAAGTTCTCTTTCTCAGAGGCAAAAGGCAAAAGCTACTCTCGGGGATCAATATTCGCCTTTTACATGGTTAATTGTTGAAAGCGTCGCCACAGGTGAATCCTGATGAATCTGATGCTGGGGCGACAAGACCCTAACGTATCCGGTTTCGCTTGCTAGGTAGATACTAGACAGATCATAGACACTGGCTTTGAAAGTCTAGAATGGAGAGTGAGGCATGGTCGTTCTGGCCAGGAGCGGATCCTGTCAGTGCAGGGTTGTGATATGGGACTGTCTTAGCGTTGCCCTAGTTCTTTCATGACATCATCTATTATTGACTAGCGAGTGGAAATTTTAGAGTAATCGATGACTCTAATGATTACTCCGTAGAGTCGAGAGAAGATTTGAAAGCTTTATAGGAGTGGAGCTGTTCTAGATGTAGAAGGAGATAATGATTAGGTTGATCGTGTCAATAGAATGCCAATGTCACTGTATGGGTAGATTGACATTGTATTCTTTTATCGATGGACACATTATTTTCAATTTATTAGAGGTATACCTGTAGTTCAATATTCTTAAAGAGAAGCATCTACTGTATCCATGATTGTCTAACAGAACGTTATATTAATATCTAGATTCTATACCCTGAGCCTACAACACATCCATCAATACCTTCAACCCTGCATATCTACACAAACTATCTACCAATATACTACCTCAACTCCACTTATTAACAAGTAAATAAAGCATAGATCCATCTAAATACACTAATTCGCAGAACTAAGCCATGTAATTAATAAACACTCCCAAACCTTACCCTCCTCAAGAGAGTGCGCTCGAGAAACCAGACAGACCATAGTTGAGACTAGACATCCCCAATCTCTCACCCGATTTAGATACATGTTTATATCCTAGATCCATTTGAATATCAGCTATGGCAGTTGGAATTTGTATAGAAGCGAGATACATGATTAATGGCACTGATCGTTTTGCTCTTGTGTATATTCTTTGAGTAACATGGTGAGATTAGTATCCAGGTTCGGTGTGGTTGGGGCAAATGAGTCTATACCGTTAAGTTTGTCTTGCAGCCTGTATAGTGTATATACTTGTGTTGATCTTATAAGATATTTATACATTTACTAGTATTCCTTTGGATGCACTCTTGCTGCTTGGGTCGAGGTTGTAGCTACTAACAGTACCGGTATATGATTTGATAAGGGGATAGAGTTGAGCTGTATGTAAAATTTATAGCCTCAGTTTTCATCAGAATGCTTTATATCAATTTAACCATTCAAGTGTCAGAACGATTAAACGTACACAATGAATCCCAGAAACAATAATAAT
The DNA here is from genome assembly GCA_009193465.1 of Aspergillus avenaceus. NCBI lineage: Eukaryota > Fungi > Ascomycota > Eurotiomycetes > Eurotiales > Aspergillaceae > Aspergillus > Aspergillus avenaceus. The sequence continues at coordinate 88,222 of ML742106.1, read as the reverse complement.
AACAGTACGGAATCGCTCCACAAATGCATCCATCACAAGTGCACTAACAAGTGAAATGATATGATAATAAAAATATATAACAAGAATAGAAAAGGGTATCGTCAAAAAGAAACCACCTAATACGTATCCTCATCACCGCCGCCACCACCATCTCCGAACCCATCATCCCCGTATTCGTCATCCCCACCGTCAAAGTACTGTTCAGCATTATAATCACCGCCCATCTCATCGTCATCCTCCGAGAAGTCATCGTCGATAATCTCCTCCTCATCCTGCTCCTCCTCGCCTTCAAGAAGATCGTCATTATCAACTCCTTCGTCATCCTCATCACCTGTCTTCCGCCGCTTCCCTAGATCTTCCTCCTCTTCCTCTTCATCCTCCTCGAATCCACGCTTGAACGTCGGCCGCGCCATACGCGCAACATACCCATCTACCGCGGTACCGGGTTTATAGCTCGGCTGAATAACCCCCCACAAATCATCACGAGGGAAATACTTCATAACTGCAACACATCAGCACTCCACCAAAACCAACCCCATTTCTTCTTTAGAAAAAAGAAAAATGAGAAAAAAACTAACCATAAGGCCTCCCAAGCAATCTCGGAATCCCCCTCTTCTTCTTCTGATACTTCCCCGAATAACTCGGCATGCCATGAAATGGATCGAAATGCACCCGCGAAGCCTTAACCTTCTCGCCGGCCTTCTTCGCCGAAGACCCCGGGTCAAGAACCGAGTAATAAGGTCCATCGTGGAAACGTTCGCGCAGCGCCCGGTACAGATCGACTTGGGTTTGTTCGCGCGTCGTCAAAGCTCTTGCGCGGGGGACGGTATATTTCTATTTATTCCAACATATAGTGTAAGCCTATGTTTATGCCTTTTGGATTTCATAGTTTCAAGTTCTCAATTGGTTGTGTTATAAGAGTATCGTACAGGGTAGAGAGGCGTGGGCGCTGTGTCTGCTTCCCCGCTTGGGTCATTGTCCCATGTGAATTCTGCTCCGGGGAGCTTTCTGCCTTTTTTGGCTCCGAAGCGGGACATCGGTGAATGTTTGAAAGGTCCTTTGGCGGCTGATTATCTTAAGAGGTTGAGTCTTTGCGCTTTTGTGATTAGACGGTGTTGCTTGTTCTAGTTGTAGAATTGGTGACGGGGTGTTTGCGATGGAGCTGGAAGAAAAAAAAAGTTCCGGCGGAGGTCCGCGCTCACCGCCTTCGGAGATATTTATCTCGAAGGGGAAAAAGGGTTTGGACTTTGTAACCCTATTCTTTCATTGTTCTTTGATTGTAATAGAATAGATGGAGTGAATAGTGGTTGAATTAAAGGTAGGTGCTTATATGAATAGGGGTACAATGGGATTGTATAACACTGCGCCGGGTCAACAATGATACAACTCGGAAGAATATATTGTTATTGTTCTACAGTCCTATAGGCCGACAGTCTCGACCTGGCTTACGGTTTGCATTGCAGGTCCCCAAGGCCCTTCGTTCACCCGCTGTCGCAGAGTGCGCATAATGTCGTCAAATCCTGCCACTTGGCCACACGAATCTCGAAGAGAATCATGCAAAGCAACCAACACCTCGTACTTCGCAGTGGCCACTTTCCAAACTGCGTTTTGTGAATCTCCGGCACCACCCCCGACAAACTCGGCATATGAGCGAGGTGCTTTGAATAGATAGGGCAGCAGTATTGTCAGTGCGGGGGGAGTGAGAGCGGCCCAGGCGCCTGTTGAAGGTAGTAGTCCGAGAGAAGCGGGGGACAAGCTGCCTAGTCCTTCTTCAGAGGGAAGTTGATAGCGGGATGTGCCAGGAACGGACGAGGTCACTTCACCCGATAGCTTTTCCCAACTCGCCGTGATAACTGCCTTCATGAACGATATAGCGGCCAAAGACACGTCCTTCATCGCTAGAATATCAGCCGCAGCAACAACATCTGTCCAGAAGCTGCCATGCTGATTCAAATACATAAAGTAGAGCACTCGAGCTGCCGCTGCCTCCTTGTGCCAATCAGTGGCCGTCTGACCGGATGTATTGAGCTCCATCGTGTCGGCTAAGTCTAGCTTCGGTGGCCCATGCAGGATCTTACTTAGTGTGTCGAAGGCCTCTTTATTGGGCGGGCTCGTAGGGAGAGCAAGAACAGGGTTCAGGCCCTGCTTCGTGGCTTCAACGAGCAAAACTCTCGGAATACACGAAAGGACGTTGAGCTGACCGCTCGGGGCAGGTCCGTGGGCCCACTGAGCCGAGGATATGGTAACAGATGATGCCACTCGCGACAGGATCCGGTCCAACAGACTCTGCGGATTCTGGAGGAAATGATTAGGGTACAACTCCGCATACTGTGCAACGTAAGCCATGATAGGACCGCAAAGATAGTTTAGATCCACAGGATCCAGCTTTGACTCATCCAGGTAATAGCCCAACAGGGAAGAATGCAGGTCATGCGAAACGAGGAAATCAAGGGCAGGGGATGAAAAGGTGGATGCCGCCTGTACAAAAGGCCGTGCAGCTAGCCCCGGGGCTTGGATTTCCAAGAGATCGCGGAAGAAATTCAGCAAAGTCATATGCATAAGTACATCACTCTGCTCAACCATCACACAAGCTGCGAAATGCAGTAGACTGTTGCTGTTATATTTAGCCTCGATCTCCGGTAACTGCGAGGTTGAAATGATATCCCAGCGTAGATTTCCTGCTTTGACCAGAAACCCCATCAGCCGGCCTTGTGCTACGGTTTTCTCGCGCTTCGGAAGGCTTCCCGGCCCGTTCTCGGCCAGGCTGCACAGAGAGAACAAGTGCCTGTAGACATCTTTGTCGTGGAAAACCCTCCTCCACATAAGGCCCTGCCCTCCGGTGGCTTCTTGGTGTTCCTGCGCGCCTTCTCCATTCTCCAAAGGGCTAGTCAGATCAACCTCCAAGAGGGCCCAGAGAGCATCCAAAGCCGCCTGTGCGACAGCTGTTTCGGAAGTTGAAAGCCACAGCTCTACCAGCGAGGTTACTAATTCAGAATCGCCCGCGACTATAGCAGCATCACTAGGAGTGGCCCCGGCCTTCTTCAATAATGACAGCGCCAGTAAGTTGATGGGCGGCGACGGTGCCTTGAAGCCCGCAATAAAATCGATAGGAGGATCAATGGACCGGAGATCCGTGAAGCTCGTGTGCGCTGTAGCCTTGACAGCAAGAGTAGTGATAGGCGTGGGATCTTCCCGGAGTACAGGGAGCAGTTGTGATATCAGCGGTAACAGAGTCGCAGGGACACTAGGATCCGTGCCCTGCGTAAGCTGCAAGCCGAGCTTATCAATGAGGGGAATATCTAGACGTGTAGAGGGGTCACGCTGGATTTGATGAAGATGAAGCTTCACATCATTATAAGTTGATGGTACCGCCATAATTCCCGAAAGATCTCGCACATCCACAGCAAATCGATCGATGAGAAGATCGTCGGAAAATGGGGAAATGATAAGTAGATTAAATAGTGGGAGTTAATCAGAAAGAAAGCTTTTGGTGGGGAAGCTCTCGGTGCAAACAAGACAAACCAACTCCGCTCTCTCCATACATTCGTTCATTCAAATCATCTTCTTTCAACATATCTCACAACCATATTGTGGTTTTCTTATATTTCCTCACTCACCACCAAAATGACCAATCATACGGGCTCCCTTGTATCTCAAAAGTCGTCCGACTCGGGCCTGCACATTCAACTTCACCCTTTGATCCTCCTCACAATTTCCGACCATATTACCCGACATGCCGCACGATCACAACAAGGTCCCATACTCGGAGCTCTACTGGGTCAGCAGAATGGACGAGAGATAACACTGGAGCACGCATTCGAGTGTAAAGTACGAGAAGGTCCGAACGGCGAGTCTCAACTACCGGATGAATGGTTTAATGAACGTGTAAAGCAATGTACGAACCCCCACCCCTCTCCCAATCTACGTCACCAACAGACTAATGATAAAACCAACAGTCAAGGACGTGCATAAAATTCCAGCCCTCGACCTTGTTGGCTGGTGGTCTACCGCCCCGCCCTCCGGTCCAGATGCATCTCACCTCCCTATCCATCGTCAGATCCTCCAAGACTACAACGAGTCGGCCGTGTTCCTCGCATTCCACCCGTCTCAAGTGAAAGGCGCATCAGAAAACGGCGGGAAGCTACCGCTGACAGTCTATGAGAGCGTATACGAGGGCGAAAATGCTACCGAAAGCGACAAGAATATGCAGGTCGACGGTGAAGAACAGTCGCTCAACATTCGATTCCGAGAGCTACCGTATTTCGTGGAGACCGGGGAGGCCGAGATGATAGGCATCGACACCGTAGCCAGAAGCGCACGGAATGCAGCTGTCGATGGCCCGAGCAGACAAGCATCAACTCAAGAGGCGCTGAAAAAGAAAGACCGCAAAGACCACTCTGCCGATGCTGAGATACTCTCGCCCGACGAGGAAGAACGTAAGACCAATCACCACCAACCATATCGCGCAATCACTAATACAAAACGCTCGTTCACAGTAATCGCCAGTCTCCACACCCGTCTCAACGCAATTCGAACTCTCGAATCCCGGATCTCATTGATCAAATCCTATCTCGCAAGTATATCCGAAAGCGAACGCGACACCCCAAACTCCGCCCGGTCGCACCCAATCCTCCGAAACATCAACGCCCTCCTCTCCCACCTATCCCTTCTCTCCCTGCAAGAACAAAGCGCCTTCTCAGCCGAAGTCCTCGCCCAGAATAACGATGTCCAGCTCGTCGCCCTCCTCGGCCAATTAAGCGATAGCATCAACAGCATGCGCGAACTCGGCAAACGCACCGCCATCTTGAACAACGTCAGGAAAAATAACGCTTCCCGGAAGACGCAAATGGCTATGCAGAGCCGGTTCGAGGACGAGCTTTTCTCCCGTGATGGTATTGCGCATGGCTGATGTATTTTTCTTTGATGCATAATGCGGACTTAAAATACATGCTGCGTGCACCTTTATGAATTCCAAGATATATCTGTTTATGTGGGGCGTTCGGTTCTTAGAGCAGTTTCTTATCTGACGAGGAATGAAGACAAAATATCTCTCTCCCCAAAGCTCAGTTCAAATATAGACGGAGCAGCAAAGTATTGACAATATACAATTGAATCTATAAGGTACAGAGAAACCACGTTCAGATGAGTATCATGGGTATCCACAACCGGAATCACAGCCCCTGCAAGCGAAGCCAAAAGAAATGGATGAAAGAGATAAAAAAACGTAGAAGGGTATTTTAAACATAAAGCAAGCCATGCATCAACTGTGATGCCAAACATGTGACTTCATTACACATGATAAATAACGAATATACAACGCGCGAATAGAAAATGCTGGATTCCAGTTCCAGGGGATGCGCTTCGCCAATCGGCTAGACTTCACGGGTCGTTCTGCTTCCCGGCGGTGTATGACCGCGGGATAGCGGTGGTTGATATGATTCGGGAATAGGCATCGGCGGTTGGTGCTGGAGGGTCTCTGGTGGGTAAGGAGCATTGTGCGTAGTCGGGCTTGGGTGGTGTTCGGATTCGGTGTCGGAGGGAACAATGTAAGGGTTGGTGAAGTGGTTGCCGAGCGGGGAGTGTAGAACCGGGGAGTGGGTGGATGGGTTTAGCAGCGCCGTGCTGCTCATGCGATGATGTGTTGGGTGATAGCGCCCATTTTCCATATCAATGGGGGATGGTGGCGTTGACGATAGTTCTCCATGCGGGTGCGACATTGGGTTCGGCTGCGCATTGGAAAGAAGAACATCCCCTTCATCGTCCGGCGAATAGTAGGCTGGGCGTGGGCCTGTTACGTTGATACCCGGAACAGTATTGGTGGTATCGAGACCGATCGCTTCGCCCCGGTTACGGTAACTGGAATCGAGCGTGCGCTTCTTCCGGCCGACAAAGAGCCAACGCATGCTACGACTGATAGCTTTCACGAGATCCCATGGGTTGAGACAATTGCCGAGGGCTTTCAGGCCCCACCGACCACCCTGGTAGGTAGGTTTTCCGTTTCCATAGTAGTCAGTCACTTCCGTCGAGTTTTGGAGCCCGTAGGGCCGCCAGGCAAACGCCCAAAGATGCAAGACAGCGAAGATAGCCATTTCAATGGAGATGAGCAGATTGGGGAGCCCGACTTTGAGATCTGCTTCCGCTATACGTTTTGTAGCTTTGATGGCTCCCGCAGAAAAGAGAAGGTTGATGCAAATCTGTGTACAAGATTAGGCGTTGCAGAGACAGGCTATGCGAAGTTCACTCACACTTTGCCAGAAGGAAAGGAAGATCACAAGTTTGATGGAGAGGATCTTTAAAAACGGGCTGTACTGAGAAATATCGTCTTTAATCTGAATATAAAACTGGACGAGGCAATACATCGCAATTGTAACAGCAACACATTCAACAGCCAGGACCTAAAGAAAAAAGAAAATGTCAGCTGACATAGTAAAGATTAACTGATTCAATCTACAGGTCGTACCCAAATATGCGCAAAGGCTGGATTGAGAGATTCTTCACAGTACACATTATGGTGCTGTGTAATGACCGCCACTATGGTCATGAGTACACGGAAAAGACAGTATTGAAAGACGGAAACCCAGACGATCTAGACGATGTCAGTTTTAACCTCCAGATCTCGCAAGTCCATAGAGAAACAATCGGTTCTTACATTGAACCAAGTCAGACCACTCCGTGGAGTTCTCCATACACCGTTCTCCCCGCCGAAGATTCTCTGTAGCCATGTTATCGGCCAGACCCAGGGCTTGGGTTTAATCTCGCGGAAATAATCCTTTTGGCTGCTCAGATTCGGTGCGATGTAGTGACAAAGGAGAGCGAAGAAGGCGGATATGGTAAATGATTCGTAGCAGTCGCCGATCACGGAAAAGTATACGGAATTTTTGTAGAAATAAGTACTGAGCCATGCGACCAGGGAGTAAACCGGAACCATGAGAAGAATTCGAATGATACTATCAATGGGGGAAAAACAAAAAACATGTTGTCAGTATGAATATTCTCAGTGGATATAAAGGAGTTCAAGGGTACGGAAGCGCTCGGATGGGGAGGGAGGACAAAGGGGTCGGTCGTACTGTCGTTGTTCAATGGGTTTGCTATAATGCGTAGCATGGCACATAATCAAGAAGAAGGAAACTCCAGCAGCAATCAGCGCGAAAACACCCCCGACGATCACGCAAAGGCTGTGAAAAGTAATGCCGCCATTCCATAAAACAATTTCATCGACTGTGGTCGGACTCTTCCATCAGCTATTTGATCCACAGGGGAAATGTTCAGAAGGGAAAGAAATAGCGTACTTGTCTCCTCTTCCAGCGTTGAATTACACACTGGCCACCCCATTCTAGTGCCAGTGGAGTGAGACCTAGTTCAAGGGCCCGAATATTGATTTGAAAAGATAAGAGAGCGTACGTAGTTGGGAAAGAATGAATGTCGAGCGAAAGAATACTTTTTAAGATGTTTATCCGTAGGCAGCGCTCTATCTTATCCGCCGTGTTTCGGTCTTGTCCCGTAGCGGCCGATCAAACCCCCTGGAACCAGTATTTTATTCTTTTTTGTCTCCGTTTCACCGCTTTGAAGAGGCTGAAACTGTTTCGGTATTTGTTATTTTGACAGCAAAAAGAAATGTCAGGTGTCCAAGGAGGGGTATATATTGGGATCAAGTTTGCATTTCATTCAAACTGAATTGAAAAAAAAAAAAAAAACAAATAAAACAACACACGTGGTGTATGGGGAGAATGAAATGAGTTTGAACCAGATCAACAATGATTATTTCCAAGAAAGAATGAGCCGATATTTACAATGACGAATTAAACCTTCTACAAGGTTGAACGCTTTGGCAAAATAAAATATTCCCAAAATAGTCCAAAATCAAAACCAGTTTATGTCTTTCTTTTTTTTCCTTTTTATTTTATTTTTTGTATAATTTCAAAGGCTATGTGGAGTAAGAAAAGGTGGCGGTGACTTATGTTTTGCCTTATTTATAACTATGGGACTGCGCCCAGGAACAAGAAACACGGTCTCCCAATCAGAAATTTCAAACTAAATCCTGCACAAGAGGCACAAGAAGCACAAGGAAGTGCTAAGCTTTGCACAAGCCTTAGGTGGCTAAGGCATCAGTCCGTGTTTCAATCAACTATACTTTGAACGGACTATAATCTAGTAAACCTACCAATATTTAAAGCTCAAAAGATTGTGGGGTTCTATAAGATAGAATGAGACAGGCGATCCTAGTACAGAGTTAGTTATAGTTAGTTCATCATACTATATTTTTAACTTTTTTTTCCCTTTTATTTATGTCATTTTTTAATAGTACTTAATATACAATCCAAGTGTGAGACCATCCGTCAATTTTCCAGCCGGTAACTGTACATGTCATAACACCTTGCCTACCATGTAAAACCTCCCCAACCCGAATCAAATCCTGCTCTAACATTATACTGCCCAAAAAATAACTGTCCCATATCATCAATTCAGATGAATCAATAGTGACCTCCTCTCCAAGAGTCCCCAAATCCGCCACGGCCCCGACCACGACCACCTCGTCGTCGGTTCCGTGCCGCATATTCAGGCCCATGGTCAACGAACAAATCCCCATCTTCAAATGATATCCGACGGGTCTCGTCGCCGCCCGGACGAGGATACTCTCCCTTGTTCAGTAGATCATCGAACCGATCGAGTCGACGGTCCGCGATTTCGCGAGAAACTGGTAAATAGTAGAGTTTCGGCTTCGTAGTGGTTGATTTGAATAGCTCATCCAGTGGCTTGAACCCTTGGCCAGGACGACTGCTGGGTTCCACCTGAGGAACACTGGAGCGTTTAGCTTTCTCCATATCTGCCCGTGGACCCAGGGGAGGAGGACGAGCGAAGTCACTTGGTGCCCGACCACGTGCTTGATGAGACACTCCCTTTGAGCCGACTTCCTCCAAAACAGCTTCCACCCCGTCATCAGTTCGGTCATATTTCACCTCCCAACGAGTTGGAGGGCCCCCGCGGCCACGGGAATTTTGTTCCGTTTCAATCCACGGTTGTACCTTGCTCTCAGGGATGAAGTCGACAAACAAAGACTTGCGGTTACGCTCGTTGGGCCAGACAGTCCCGTGAAGTGCAGCGCGAGCCCTGGAGGCTGCCGCAACATTGGTAAAGCTGACAAAACAATGGGTCTTGATGGCATCCAGATGGAAATCAACAATCACGTCAGCGTTAGGTGAAGATCCAGGTGGGGACGCGATACTGATAAGGTGACTCTTGAGTGCAGCAGGCTGGAGCGGACGCATCAAGCCGTCCACGTAGAGAGCAGCTGTTGCGACATGCAACGCAGGTTCAACTTCACTCTCTTCGACCACGGGGACTGCAGAAGGAGATGGAGGACGGGCCGGTTCCAGCTCGCCGGCTGCAAAAAGGCCCTTAAAACGAGCATCTTGTTTGGGTGGAGCTTCTTTCTTTGCCCGCGAGTTGTCGAGATTAGATGTAGGGTGTGACTCATCTTGAGGCACATCGGCTTTCTCGCCAGAGACAGCGTCATCGGGGCGCTCTCCGACCGGCTCCTGTGAGTCGGGCGCGGCTTCCTCCATTTTAGAATCCCCATCAATATCCATCTGCATCCTGTCCTCAGGCAAAAGAACTCTAGGTGCTTCGTCTGGAATCTTGGCCTTCTTGTTCGCAAGAGCCTCGGGTGTGGGGATGGGGCTTTGGCTACGGCGTTTTCTTTTGCGAGAGTCTTCAAGGAGCTCTTCCGACGGAAGAGGTGTCGATACTCCAGTAGCCAACTCCGACGCAGGAGGTGCGGACGGCGCAACTGCTTCGGCAGAGCCAGACTGGTCGGCGTTTTCCGCATCTGTCGGCGTAGGTTTCTGCACTTCCTCATCCCCGGGAGCCTGCTCGACCGGCTTTTCAGAAGCGTCAACCTCGGGCTGAGGCTCTGCTGGTTGCTCCGGAGCATCCTTGGGAGGACTCGCCGGCTGCTGCTCCGGCTCTCGTGGTGGCTCCTGCTCCTGCTCCTGCTCCTTGTCCTTGTATCCATCAACGTCTTGTGTCACCTCTGTAGACTTCTCTTCAGGCTGCGCGTCACCAGATACAACATTCGGCGTTTCTTTTTCTTCTTCTTGTTGCTGCTGCTGCTGCTGTTCTTGCGCTAACTCGGGTTTGTCGTCGTGCGACGCTGTAGTATCCGCGGCGGGCGGCGTAGGCTGTTTCTCCTCGACGGGTAGCGACTCCTCAACAGCATCTTGTGCGTCGCCGGGCTCACCATTCGCGGTCGCGCTTTCAGCATTAGCATCTTCTTCGAGTAGTCTATCGATGAACTGCTGTTTCACTCGAAGTCCGGTCTGCGCAATGCCGCGTCGCTTCAACTCCGCCTTTAGCTCGGTCACCTTCCATGTCGAATAATCAGTCATTATGACGGTAGCTGCGCGCGTTCGGGGAAACGGAACATGTAAAAATATCGGTTGCGTGTTTCACTGGGTGGTTGTTGCGGGGATTGTCCGGGCCATAGTTTGATGGCGATGCGATGCCCCTGCGGTCGGATACTGTCCGAAGTGCTCAATGGGAAAGCTCTGGATGATGTAGGCGCTAGGCTAGATTAGGACTAGCGTAACAAATTATTTTCTGGTTTAGGTATAGTGTGTGTCATTGTGAATAATGACCACTGTGAACAACATGAATAGAGGAACGTCTAACACAAAGCTAAGGGGTGTTTCCATCTTTAGACTAAAATCTCTGGCTAACAATGCAGGTCAGTGTTTAAAATATGGTGGCTTTTCAAGCAGCTTAGATCCAATGACGTCACCTTTCAACCCTGTACTACCGCTATTCTTATTAAAACAGTAAGATGTGGCTAACGCATGAAAGAGAGAAAGAACAATGTAAAAGCATAATAGCATATAAGCATGAGCTAAAGCTATAATACATAAAGATAACCAAACCATCCTAACATACCTAGAAACTCGCTCGGACGAAGCCTGATTACCTGAATTCATACAAGCTGTATGAACCCATGTCGTGCCGCCGCACTCTGAGTGGTCAGTTTGAGAGCAATGTTCGTATAGTTGCACCAATGACTCAGAATTTCTATAAAATGTCGGATTTCATTACCAGAATCCCAATACTGTAAGAAGTACAACCGTTTCAAAAACCATCAGTTCCACCTTTCATTCCCCCAAAAACCAACAACAATGGCACTGAGAACAGCACAAAACAACCTGGCCATATCCTTCCGCAACCTCCATACCCCAGGCCAGCCGCTACTCCTCACCAACATCTACGACGCAGCCACGGCATCGATTATCGCCTCACATCCATCGACAAAGGCAATCGCAACAGCAAGCTACGCCATCGCAGCGTCGCAAGGCGTACCCGACAGCTCTCTAACACTACCACTGAACCTCGCTAGTGTTCGATCCATCTCAGCTGCTTTGAAATGCACTAAGGATGCCAGTGGAGAAAGTATAGCAAATAAACTCCCTCTAACAGTCGACATTCAAGATGGGTATGCTGATATCGCGCAAACCATTACGGAAATTATCAACCTCGGAGCGGTTGGCTGCAACATCGAGGACCTGGACAGCGCCACCGGCATGCTGAGACCTCTTCCGGAGGCCGTACATCGAATTAAGAAGGCAATGCAAACCGCCCGAGATCTAGGCGTACCAGACTTTGTGATCAATGCGCGGACAGATGTCCTGTGTGAGAATCCCGGCGGGAAGCCAGGTTCAATTGACGAGGCTATTGAACGGGGTAGGGCATTCTTGGAAGCTGGGGCTTGCACGGTCTTTGTATGGGGTGGTGCAGGTGGGAGGGGTGTTTCCCGGGGGGAGGTTGCGGAATTGGTAGCAGGGTTTTCGGGCAAGTTGAATGTGAAACTGGTCTTGCGGGATGGGTTTCTTACAGTGACGGAGCTGAAGGAGCTTGGTGTTGCTAGGATTAGTGTTGGGCCTGAGTTGTATCGTGCTGCGATGGGTGCGTTTAAGGAGAAGGCTGATGCGTTGTTGGCTTCGTATGATTGAGGATAATGCTGGGAAGGGGGAGTGAAATAGGGTAATTTTCGATTGAATTATTGTTAAATTTATTGTTTGATACTGTAGTTCAGTGTTCGGATGGAAGCATGCTACACACACATTGTAGTTTCACCTCCAGATACCATGAGCGGTGATACTAACATTGTTGTACTTCAGGTAGTCGGTCTGTAAAGAAGAAACTCCGAGTCCGCGACACAGGTTCTCAAGAAAGCATAGGTGCAGGTTATGTTACTCCATACAGGCATTACCTTACATTTTGTCTTAACACCGCTTGTAATGATTAGAGTACCACACTCCTTCAAATCCGAAGTGCATGTTGTATTCCTGGCATCCGATATTCTAGGAAAATAGTAGTGCGATCTTTAATTTTTTATTATGACTGAGTAACTCAGGAAGATTAGTAAATAATCTAATTACTCTTACACTTAATTAACAGGCAGTGCTGTAAAGAAGTATCTAAGTGCTCTCTATCAATATACCCTCACTGGATGGAGCTCTATCAACCAGCCTCGGTAAGGGCGGTAGTGATTTTAACATGGTCAATGGATTTCTGATAGTATACCGCATGTATATCAATCATGGGAAATATCAAAGTACCGGTCAGGATAAGACCTGATCGTCGTTGCATTTAATTCCCTCCCTCCCCCTGCATAGTGTCTTTTTAGATCGCTGTTAATGGAGCAAATGCGATAAACAAAAGATAAGATAAACAAATACAATGTCCAGGGACAAAAAAGAAATCCTTGTGCATCATCCGTGAATCGAACACGGGCCTCATCGATGGCAACGATGAATTCTACCACTAGACCAATGATGCTTGGTTGATATTCTTTGCTTTATTAAAGTTAATGACTGGAGCAAATTGTCTACAGTAAAAAGACAAGATGGATGCTTGATCCGAAACTAATCATAATTCAATCATCGTTACTATACCGCATTGATTGGTATAAACTATCCCTAGGAATATGCAGGTGCCTCAAATCATAATGACGATGGTGTACATCAACCACCACCGCCGCTTATGTCAACCCACCGGAGCATATGATATGTCTTCCGGCTAACCTGTTCATTGGTATGACACCCGTCTTGCCAGGGCAAGAGGACCTGACCAATGATGTCAGGAAACACGATAGATCACATTCCGTGTATACCTGCCCAGTTACAGACAGCACCTTTGCGGGGAAAAGGTTTTGATCTTGCTTCACTGCCGACGGAAGCACATATAGGGTTATGATCTAAGTTGCTGGGATACAGACTTCCAATATAAGGCTTGGGTCATAAAGCTTGGAAGCACGTTGCGCATTGATTATATTTGCCTAGTGCTATTGAACGGAGACTATTTCCACAGGGATAAAACATACGAATAGACGTGGCAATCGCCTGCGTAGTTTTCCGTACCTTGGGATTTTATCTGACAATGGGATAGACGGTGGCCCAAAGTGTGAGGGGAGAAGATCCGCACTGCATTTGCATCTGCATGTCGGACATGTGATGTATGGGAGTAGACCCTGCTTGTTATCATTGTTTTTCTTTTTCTTTTTCTATTTTTTTTTTTTTTTTTTTTTTTTTTTTTTTTTTTTTTTTTTTTTTTTTTTTTTTTTTTTTTTACCATTTGCGGGTGTTAGGTGCAGATATATCATGCACCCTGATAAGGCATGATTGTCAGCATAGGCGGTAGAATTGATATTCTATGAACACTGGAGAGATCAATTGGATAAGTGACATAGAAATGTTTATAGTTGCCAGTGACTTGGATAGTAAGTACTGTGACCTCGGCTATTCAAAATTCTATTTCCCCGCAGAGGAGACAATGGGAGGAGAAAAAGACAACTATTGTTGTAGTTCGTAATAATCATGCAGGAGACGAAGCTACTGTTTGTGACTTTCCTCCAATGAAAGCCTGGGCTCTGTAACGGTAATTTAGACATTCCCAAAGGGGACACTTGTTGGTGATCTCCCATCTGAGCCTTATTTTTCCGACCAACCCCTTGATTCATCCCTTTCACCTCCTCACTTGCCATTTCATTTTTTTTACCACAGAAAAATAAAATTAAATCAAGAATGATCGAGGATAAACAAAAGAAATCTGTGGAAAAGTGAGTAAGTGTTTTCCCGTTGCGAATGGTGTTACACAGATCAAAGCAATAATCAGAGCAATTCCTGTAAATACTTTCTGCAAGAACTGATTCATTGATTATAGGTCCATCGAATGATCTCCCGACCCACTGGGAAAGAAACGCGGAGAAAGAGTAAAGAGCTCTTTTCCTGCTTTTGTTGAAGATCCTTGAAAAATTTTCTTTTTTAAATTGACCACTTGGCTGGAAGCTTTTATGCTTTCTTTCAAAGAAGTAATCAGTTCTAGTGCCCGTGTACAGAACCTTCCCACATGCAGCAAATGACATCCCTTTCGCACCACTGGGGCGTTAATTTACTCCAATAAGATGAGATGCATAAGGGTGTTTCAAACTCTACCTACCAACCGCTATACTCATTTCTTTTCGGGGCATTCAAAGGAGTTTCGAGCTCTCCATCTATCCCGTGATAGCCGTGTTACCTCCCATCGCTCATCGTCTCTTTCCCCTCGGGGATGCACTGCATCTGCATCTCCGTCTTATTGACCTGCTCGTGAATCCGATCCATTCCCCCCCTTTTCCCCATGTGTTAGATGAGTCCGTTGTCCGGTCTGGTTCCCTCTCCATACTGCGGTGTCCACCACTTCTGTTGCACTGCATATATACCGGAACTCCCTGATGCACCTGGGACCCGGCGCTTTATTGACTTTATTGACACCGGGTGTCTTCCTTGTTACTATTTAACCTCTTTCGTCATATGCTGTATCTCATGCTAAGGAGAGAAATTGTTATTCCTTTCCCTGTTCTTCTCATCACATTCCTTTGATTGTTTTAAACTGCCCCCACATTCCAACCCATCGTTCGGGACGGTATACCATTTCATTTAATCTGGAATACCTCCATTCCGAGCTTCTCTTTCATTTGTGATAGACTTGGTAATAGGCACACCGCTGTTGGTGGAACTGGTTGCCTAGCATTTGTATTTATTGCCCTATCCGGAGAACATCTGAGACTTGGACGGTTGGTGAATTGGGGCCACTCTCCTGAGATTTCATAACACATCTTCTTCTTTCTCTTTCATTCTACTGTCCCTTATCCTCTCTTTTCCTTTTTTATCTTTTGTTTTTTTTTTTTTTTTTTTTTTTTTTTTTTTTTTTTTTTTTTTTTTTTTTTTTTTTTTTTTTTTTATCTAGTTTCATATCCGGTTCTTCGGCTGTCTCAGTGCTCGTAAATATACCGCCGCTAGCATGGAGACAATTCCTAGAAGAAAAGGCTCAAACACGCAAAGGAGATCATCAGTCTCACGCCTATTCAACGTACAATTACGTCCTTCATCCAAGCCTCTAAAATGATGCTGACCAGAGGTTTTAGAAATCTACCGCACCGACCTTTCAAGGTGAACCGACTCGCTTTTACAATTTTAATGACACTCCCGTCAACCACAGGCCAGCTTCACCACTATGCGATCGCCAAAAGATAAGCCCGGAAATAGAATCGGCAATTCGATATGCTTGTTCCTTGCTGTTTTACCGTGTTGAAAAGGGCGTGCCATCTCTAGCTGGCCCGGAGCCATCCCAACCGGCAGGCGAATACAAACACCAAATGCGGGGCGCCGTGTTATCAACACAAAAGCCACAGATCAACTCAAAGTATTATACTCCGAAAGTGGACAGTGAGGTTGCCGCCATGAAGGACAAACATGACTCAGGGGTTGGATTGACACAGCAACCCAGTAGACAGACAATGAGGCACCTCAAGTCGTCCCATTCTGACAAACCTTTCAACTCGGATGAGCCGAGGTTAGGGTCTTCATCCAGGCAGGCTCGATGTACTACGTCTAGCTCCAAGACCGGCCATCTAGAGGGCTTAAATAGCTCTCCACCGCCTACGAGCCATCAAGAGGAGGACGCGCAACATGGTCAGAAAGATCAGGATACAGTTTATCTCTTGACGGGGGCATCTAATCCATATACCCAATGGAGTGTAGAGGAAGCTTCGGACGATGTTGAAGTCTTTTTGAACCCTGACGCTCCTCTTGAGTCTTCAGATGCGATGCTGCTGAGCAGTAGCTCCCCAAGCTTTGGATTGCCAAACCGGTTTTCCGCCAACCGTCAGTCCCAATTGAATGCCCAATTGGAATTCCTTGGCGAATCGACGGGATCTCCGGATGGACATTATGAGTATGCTCCTAGAAATGACAATCAACCGGGGGTCATTATCGATAGCAATGGCCTCAAGCACATTTTGACCACCGCTGAAGAGGTGCAACGTGACGCCGAACTGCGTAATGCCGTTATGGCGAAAATGGGAGGAGCGGTTGGCACCAACCCGGCATCACCATCATTCCCTGATCCAACAACACAGGGACTTCACCAGAAGCGAGAGGCTGTCTCATCTAGGTTCCAACCTCCTCAGTCGTCAGGGAGCAAGACGAAGTCGTTCAAGTGGAGAGACCGGTCGGAGCCATCGCCCTCTGAGAGGACAGTGTTTGACAAAATCACCGGGTTTTTCAAAAAGCGCAAGGACACTCGTGTCTGAGCACGCAGGGCCTTGGCTTAACAAGCTTTTTGATATAGATGGTCATTATCGATTTCGCGTGGACTCACTGGACTGGATCCAGGCAATGAGGATCAGAGATCCTTTAATTTTCATACACTTCTAGTTGATAGCCATTCGGGTCGAAACTCTACACTCTCCACACAGCATCCGTACTAGAATTAAGCATGGCTAATGTTTTTTATTATTACAGCGTGCAGACTAACGCCTTTAATGGCTGTACACGTCTGAACGCAGATTTATGGGGGATGATTTTGTTCTTTGGTATTGGCATTTCCCACATGAACTCCAAGTTGCTTCGCTCGTTTGACTATTGGCCCTGGACCTATTCTTCTATTACTTGACCTCGGTTCTCTGACTCAATTCAACCTTTAACAATTTATCTCTCCATATTTCTCCCACTTATTTCCCTTTCTTTTTACTTTCTATCATTGATCTCCCCTCTTCACCTTTCAAAACTAAAAATTGATGTTTAAGATGCTATTGATAATAGATACATGACCTTTGAAGGATGTCCTGGATACGTTGGGTCGATAAGAGGTTGGAGAGATAACGCACCAGAAAATGATATACCTGACGTGGCATTTGACAGAATGATTCCTAAAGACAGGAAAAAATAGACCAATGATCTGCATACTCTGTAAGCATTCCGCGTGCTCCGGTCCGGCTCCCATCTTCCTGCTAATCGTAACGGCCTCCAAGGTAAGTCCACAGTGGGGTCATCGAACCAGAATGGATGTCCCGCACGTCCAGCGTGGCATTCGACGAACCTTCCTGCATGGCGTTGGGGTCCGTGTGGCGGAGGGATTTGGACTCGAATGATTTGCGCTCGACACTTGCATGAAGCTAGTGCTTGTCTGCAAGGACGGGTAAGGCATTTGTGCCCCTCATTTCTTGCCAGCAGTCACGGAGAAATCCAGTTTCAAAGACGGTGATATTATCATGTTAATGGTTTAAAAAATCCGGGACTATATTGATATGCGGGAAATGGGCGGAATAAACAAGGGATAAAGAGATATTCAGTTGGTGTCGGGGAAGCAGAAAATAACCGAACGATAGAGCGGGGTTGCCCATGTAGACAACATCCTGAAGGTGGTTATCATTTACGTAGAAAGGGTGGGAAACCCCTCATTGTGGTCTTCTCTACTGATTGGCTTGGTAGGATTTCCCCACTTGTTTCTGCATTTTGGTGCAGTCGCATCCACACAATGCCCACATTAGTTGACTAACTTTGGGCCTATATCCTGATACTCAACGACTGTCGTGCTCCTCAGGCATTGATACATTGTCGTTCACGGGCCAGGACCAGGACATGAGGCAGGGTGCGTCCAGAAGCTATATGATTTGTCTACCGGTGGCGCTGCCAGGACATGGCACGACAAATGATACGCAGAGTTCTCACCTCCAACCAAGGCATCGACCGATGGCCACTTATGATCCCACTGGACAGGTCATCGGGGGCAGCAAAAATGGCGCATCGAATCGCTCCTGTGAATGGGGATACGCCGTTGATTTCCTTCGCAGTTCGTCGTGCATCCACCTCGAAGTCTCTGTATAGCCCATGCTATTAGTCCTGGATGAAGTCATCGCAGAGCGTGTTCAGGCAGCTTCGCATACAGAATGCAGCTGTCTCGTGCGTGCTCGAAGAGATCATCGAGCACAGCCTCGATGTAAGTCCTACGTGGCTCCAGAATGTCGTCGCTGGAGGGTCCCGACGGAGAAGATAGGAAAGCCAGAACAAGCTTGACCGTCCGCTCGAGCATATAAAACCTCCGTCTGCCCTCTCGACCATCACTCTCAATCATCAAGCGCAACTCATCAGATCTCCAGCCCTCGGAAACAAGGTTAGCAACCCACCCTTCAACCATCCTATCCATCTAACCTCCCCAGTCCACACAAACTCAATCTTCCATCCACCGCCAAAATGCAGCCCGAATCCTACATGAAGCACCCCGAGAACGAGCCCGTCGTGGTCTCCATCCCCGAGGGCGCCAAGATCGACATCAGCGGCACCACCAACGCCGATTTCCACCAACGCGTGACCATCAAGGAAATCGGCAAAGATGACAGCTATATCTTCGAAGGCCACGGCGAGAGCGCAGTCATGAATCTCAAGACCGGTGGCAACCGCCTCGCCGTCGAGCGTGCCACCGGCAGCGGCCTCCGCACCTGGACCTTCGACTTTGAGAACTCCGAGAACCAGCAGGAGTACCGCCACTCCAAGGTCCTCCGTCCCGTTTACAAGACCGTCTACAACAATGACTACAAGGTCAGCAAGATGGAGTGGGAGATTGTCAGCGAGGACAATGTTGACGATGACTACAATGATGCTATTATCCACATTGTTGCCGATTTCGAGTAAATATGACAAGCTGTACATAGCTGAACATGAACTTATGATGGAATGAAGTTTTAGTCAACTGGTTAGTTTAGTTCCTGAAAGAGTAATCTCGCCACTGCCACATCAACTCATAGTTTAACATTGGTATACACTGTATATATATACACTGTACAAAGAAATAACTAAGTCAAAATCAGAGTGAACAAATGTAGGTAAGTGAGCGGTTGTGGAACCAGTTGCCCGAACCCATCCGCTAATTCTGAACCTGGTCCACAACCAAAGCTTAGTCCGGAAGTACCGGCAATGTATACCAAGTTCATTAGACTAGACTAGACTATCCCCGCACTCACTCACTTTACTAATTCTCTTCTCACTCACTCTACCTCTACCTTCACTCTACCTCACTACTTCTCAAAACCACAAAACCAAAGAATTCAACAAGCTCCAACATAACATCCTAACCCTAATCTACCACAACCCCGAAACCAGCCAACCAACCAACCAAACCAATTCAAGAACCCAACGGAAGAACAAAGAAAGAGATTGAGAGAAAAGAAAAAAAGAAGAAAGAAAAGAATGCGCAAACTCCAAAAACACCTCCCGAAACTCGTCCTCCTAACCGTCCTCCTCTACCTGCTCTACACAACAACAACAACAACATCAAACCAACCGAAGCCCAAAAACACTATAATATACCCATGGCGCAAAATCAAATACGTCTCTCCGACGACGGAATCCGTACCCGAGAACGGAGTCTGCAAGGGTCTCAAACGAACATCCAAGCCTGCACTGGTGGTATCGCGAGTCGAATCCGACGGCGACGAAACCTGGCTTGATGGGCTGAGAGACAAGTATCATATTTGTCTTTACCATGTTCCTTCATCTTCATCTTCACAAGAAAAACAACCAGGAGGAAAAGGAAAACGATTAAAAGACTTCTTCAGCACACGCAAAGAACTAACAACCCCAGCAAACAAAGGCCACGAATCAATGGCCTACCTAACCTTCCTGATAGAAAACTACGACAACCTCCCCGCCAACGGAATAGTATTCGTCCACGGCTCCCGACTCGCCTGGCACAACGACCACCCGGACTACGACAACGTCGCCCTCCTCCGCGACCTGGACATCCCCTCCGCCGTCCACGAGACAGGCTACCACAACCTCCGCTGCGACTGGTCGCTAAGCACATGTCCTGCCTCTGTCCCCCCGCAGGGCGGCTACGACACAGCCTTCAAAGCCCTCCTGCAGCCGTGGAGTCTGCGCGCTGTCTCCGACGCCGCGATGCCGAGGGCGCTGGAGGCGCTGTTTGGACCCGGCGCGAAGCTAGGAAGAAGACATACGCTGCGCGCGCAGTGCTGTGCGCAGTTTGTCGTGCGGCCGGAGAACGTCCGCCGCCATAGTCGCGAGGAGTACGTGGCGCTTAGACGGTGGTTGCTTGATGCGGGGGTTTGGGGACGGGCGGCGCCGCTGGATGACAGGGTTTCTGGGCGGGTGTTGTCGTATCTCTGGCATGTGCTGTTTTTGGGGGATGGTGTGGATGGTGTGGGGGGAGGTACAGGGAGTGAGGGGGTGGATTTGGAGAGGCTGAATGAGAGGGCTTGTCCTAGTGTTGAGAGCTGTTATTGTAAACTGTATGGGAGGTGTGGGCTTGTTTGTGGCACGGGCAGTTGTGGTGTTTATCGTTTGCCGGAGGGGTTGAAGGTTGGAACTTGATTCTTCTCAGGCTTTTTCCTTTATTCTATGTACTATATGTTTGGTGTGATTTATGTTATGTGTGTATGAATAATGTATAAATGATCATGTATATCACATCTTATATGCTATGATGTATGTATAAAGTAGTAGATGGATATAATGATGGATATAATGATATAATGGTAATGAATATGGCAACGGACATCTACAGCCCCAACCAATACCTAGTCCTCTCAACCCTAAACTCCGAGGTAAGGACCTCCCCTCCCGTGCCCGTAACCTGCACCTCGTAGACGCCCTTCTCGGACGCCCATTTCCCGCGCTGCTCGTCAAACCAGCTGGTCGCCAGCTTCTTCTCCACGACAATCTGGACCCTCTTCTTCTCGCCCGGGTCAAGGAAGACCTTGACGAAGCCCTTCAGCTCGCGCACAGGCCTGTTCACCCCTGTAGCCGGCGGCGCGACCCACAGCTGGACGGTCTCGGCACCCGCCACAGGCCCCGTATTCGCGACAGAGAGGGAGACGGTAACGGGCTCCCCTGCTTCCTCGTAGTGCAGTTTCTCCGGGACGGTGGCGAGCTCCAGCTCCGAGCGGGAGAAGGTAGTGTAGGAGAGGCCATGGCCGAAGGGGAAGAGGGGGGGCCGCTCGACCTTCTCGTAGTAGCGGTAGCCGACGTAGATGTCCTCGCCGTAGAGGACGCGGCCGCGCTCGGACCGGAAGTTCAGGAAGCTGGGGTTATCCTGGAGGCGGACGGGGAAGGAGAGCGGCAGCTTTGCGGAGGGGTTGACGTCCCCGTAGAGGATGTCTGCGATGCCGTTGCCTGCCTCGTTTCCGCCGAACCAGGCGTGCACTAGCGCTTTGGCCTTGGCGGCCCAGGGCATTGTGACGGGGGTGCCGCTTTGGAGGACGATGATGGCGTTGGGGTTTGCGGCGAGGACGCGCGTGATCAGCTCGTCGCTGCCCGGCGGTAGATCCATGTGCTTGCGGTCGTGGCCTTCTGTTTCCCATTCGCTGGTGAGTCCGGCGAAGACTACGACTTGGTCGGTGCTGGAGGCGAGGGCGACGGCCTCGGTGATCAGGTCTTCTTGGCTTATGCGGCGGCTGGCGCCGAAGCGGAAGCCGCCGGGCCCGAAGGAGACGATGCCGCGGGTGTCGAGGTCGGAGGTGGGCGCGGTCCCGAACTGGAAGAGCACCTTGTATGTGTGGCCTGCTTGGAGGGTCTTGGAGCCGCGCTCTTCGACCGTCGCGTTGCCGAAGAAGGCTGACCCTTGCCGCTGGTTCTGGGTGTTGTCGACTACGAGGTCGTCGTCGAGGTAGAGCCGGCCTGTGCCGACGACGGTGACCCCGAAGTCGTAGATGCCGTCGGCGTCGGGCGTGAAGTGGCCTTCCATGTCGACGTAGTACGTCAGCGAGTGGATCTTGGGGTGCACGTAGTCCATCAGGAAGCCGCTGGAGGAGACGAGGTGCAGCTCGTCGACTAGGTTGCGGTTCGGCTCGGACGGGTGCTCGTTGTAGACCTTGAAGGAGAACCCGGGTTTGCCGTCGGCGGTCTTCAGGAGGGGGCCGAGGAGGGGGAGGTCCTGGTACGAGTACACGCCCTGGGCGAAGTGGACGTCGCCCGTGCTCTTGGACGAGACGCCGTCGAACGGCGTGACGGTGTAGTAGGCGTCTAGTGAAGCGGAGCCGCCGCCGCAGTAGGCTGCGAGCTTGGCGTTGGGTCCGATGACAGCGATGGACTTGTCCTTTTTCAGGGGAAGGAGGTTCTCCTCGTTCTTCATGAGGACGACGGACTCGGCGGCGGCCCGGCGGAGCAGGGCCTGGTCCTGCGCCCGGTTCAAGGCCTTCTCGGGCGCGTTCTCGGGGATGCCCAGGGGGTCTACCCAGTTGACGAGATTCAGGACGTTGCGGACGCGCTCGTCGAGAACGAACTCGGGCACCTTGTTCGACGACACGGCGTGGGCGAGCGCTGTGCCGCGCCAGCGTGTCTTTCCTGGCATCTCGACATCCAGACCTGCCGCGATGGCGTCTGACGTGCTGTATGTTCCGAACCTGCGCCTGTCAACACCCTTCCATACAAGGCTTCCAGATAGTATACACTTACCAATCACTCATGACCAAGCCATCCCACCCCCACTCCTCGCGCAAGATATCCGTGATAATCCGCTTATTCTCGCTAACATGCGTCCCATTAACCTTATTATAAGCCGTCATCACACAAGCCGTTCGACAAATCCGCAGCGCCAACTGAAACGGCAACAGGTAATTCTCGCGCAGCGCCCGCTCCGTAATAATACTATCAACCGCCAACCGCTCATGCTCCTGGTCATTACAGACGAAATGCTTCAGCGTAGCCGCGACACCCTTCTCCTGGATACCCTTGGAAAAGTACCCAGCCAGGGTGCCAGACAGCACGCCGTCCTCGGAGAAAGACTCGAACCCGCGCCCTCCGAGCGGAGACCGCTGGATATTGATGGTCGGGCCCAGAACAACGTGCGCGCCCTTGGCGATGGACTCGTCGCCCATCAAGCGCCCGACTTCGTGCAGCAGGTCCGTGTTCCAGGTTGCGCCGAGCGCGGTGGCGCAGGGTAAGCATGCGGCTGGGACGCCGTTGAAGAAACGTGTTCCGCGGACGCCGTTGGGGCCGTCGGACATTCGCAGGGAGGGGATGTTTAGCCGGTGCACGGCGGCTGTGTGCCAGAAGTCGATGCCTGAATCGTTTAGTCAGTACCTTATATGAGACTAAAATGGTTTTTTAGACGTGTTTACCAGCTGTCAAAGCGACCTTTTCGCCCAAGGTGAGCTCCTCCAGGGTCTTTTCCACGTCTAAGCGGGGCATCTTGTATACAACTTTTTCTTAAAAAAAGGAAAAAGAAACCTGTATTCTATTTCAGAAACACAAGTAAGTACATAAACAAAATAATGAAAATAAAAGGAAACCAAGCAATATATATACAGGAAATGCAAACACACCCTGTCAAACGCATTCTCGTCCCCGCTTGATGTCGCAAGCTCGGTCCAACGACATCATCGCCGGGTGGATCGCCGTCCCCGCCATCTTTCCATCCCTTCCCATCTCTCCCAGGATAAAAAGATGGTTAAACTACGGCCTTAAAGACAGGGATTCCTCGTAATTTCGACCCGGGGACCCGACCAAGCGCTGAATAATGGGTTTCAAGCCCGGTTGAGTTCGATGCAGACGATGCCGAAGATTAGCCGATCGCTTGGCGGCGGGGAATTGGCGGAGTATCGGTCCGATGGCCCTTGATATAGTCTTGCAGGGAGTTGAATTCCAATTGGTTTTGGGAGTTGAATGTCCAATTGGTTTTGAATTGTGGGTTTCCGGAAGATAAGTTCCGCTGTTGGAGGATGTTCCTGAATGAGTAAATTGGGCCACCGGTGATGTTCATTGGGTTGGGGATAGTATGCTGGTTTTCAGAGAAGGAAAATGAAATAAAAAATAGATAAGAGATTACCAATGGAAGTTCTGAAACATTCACTGCATTTAGCACGTAATTGCTTCATCATGTACAACTGCTGATGTTTTTGAAATCTAGGGTTTTTATTCCATGTGATCTGCATGCCTCAACTATGTACAAACATACTCTATGTATCTATGAATAATTGTATACTTGAAACTGTTATTGATAAATCTCACTACTAGCGAACTGACTATACTTTGAACAGTAGATTAACTAAACTTATAGAGCTGGGTCTACCCCTTCAATTAATTAAGGGTAAATATTATAAAGTCTCTGAATTTATAAACAAAATCTACTTTATAAACAGTAAGCAATATATCACTGTTGAGAGTTTCAGTTAATACAAAGTTTTTGAAATAGTTTTTAGTATTAAATTAAGACTCTACTACTCTTTATACTTTGTTATATACAGATTACTGTTTTAAAAAAAGAAGATTAACAGTCTTATATAAATTATTCTGAACTAATTTTTCTGACTATTTTGTCGCGGTGTGGGCTGGATTACTGCTGTCCTAGCTTTTCTACTATTATTATTTCTTAGCGTAGGATATTGTTTACCTGCGAATTGCTCACTGGATTTTGTATATTCTGCCGGCACAGTAAACCAACTGCATGTTGGTTTGTATTCTGGATCGCCTAGCCAGTATTAAGTAAAACGTGTCTGTCTGACAAGGCTAAGCTGGAAATGTGTCTTCTGGTAAAGACTCGGACATGAATGGTCGTCATGGCGGGATCTTATGGATTACAGATCAGGATCTCAAGGCTTTGGAGTAAGAGGTTCAGTGTTCGTATATACTTTTATATCAACTTTGTTAAGACATCTGAGTGTAATTGAAGAAATATTGCCTGCCCCCACACCCCAATAAAACAGTATACTCATGGCACATAAATTCGTAAATGGGAATTTTTCTCGCTTTTTCAAAAAACAATGTAGATCTTCCATAAATTTAGTCTCAGAATCAGGGATTCTAACAGGATCAGTATCCACTGCTGCTTTCGCCGCAGGTCTTGGATAGATCTGGGTCCGCCGGTCTGCTCAGATCCGACCCGTCAATGGATTGATGGGCATTGACGGGGGTGGGAGGAGTGTCGGCGCTAGCTATACCGTCTGTCTCCAGCAGGTTATCATCATCGAGTGTGGCGATACTGTCAAGATCATTATCGGAGGTCACTTCATTATGTACAAGCTGGCCTTCATGTGTACTCGTCGCTTCCACACGCTGCCGGCTCAAATGGCTGCTAACAGCAGAGATAGGGAGCACCAGAACATCGTCATGCGGACCAAATGCGCAATAATTCGGGTCCTGGGTATAGGAAACTGACGGCTTTGAGCGCGCACCGCCGAAAGCCTGAGAACCATTATGATGCCCAACGATGAGGTACCTAGGTTGGATCCAATCCAGTTTGTCCACCACATAGTATCTGTTGTTGGACACAAATTGCTCTGGAGCATTGACGACTTCGTTCAGTGAAAGCGCTGTGTTGATATTCAAAATGCTATTGGGCCAAATTTGAATCTCACGGTGGAAGCGTGTATATCCCAGCGAATGTTGGAATTTTGACGACATATAAACCCCGTTTCCCGACGAACGGCCATTCACGATGGTTTTGAAGTGCAGCCCTTCTCGTAGAATGCTATGCCAATTGTACAGGGGGCTTCCGTGCCAGGCGAACAGCGTAGGGTACTCTGGGTTATGGGAAGAAGAAAGTGACCGAACAGCGCTGACGAAACGCTGCTCCTTGTCCGGTGCCCCTTGCGCGAGTCTGAACTGGGCGTATCCTGCTAGGCCGTGTATTTTGTGGTCAGGATCCTCCTCGTGTCTGATACATGATCTGTTTGATGCAACAATCCATCTGAGCGCATAGAGAGCAGTCGGAGATATCCCATCATACGATGCCAGCATCCTTTTGCAACTGCTGTTAGTGTGGCGCGTAATAAATGATCGCATTGAGTTGACGTCGGGAAGCGTGTCTAGAAGCATCGCTATTGCATCGCATTTTGCACCGTTAGATAAATCATCAAAGCATCCTTTGTACTGCACAAATTGCACCGCATCACATCCTACCATATTCATATCGTGTTCACCTGGTCTTCCTCTAACAATTGGGCGTGATAGATGAACAGAAGACCGGAAACTATCGTCCTGCACGCGACAGTGCCATTGGGGCCGGCCATGGCGAATGTTTGCGCCGGAGGGTACGATGACAATCCACTCGCCCGCCCTCAAATATGGCTTGTCATGGGAATTAAGCTCCATTGTATCTTGGTTGAGCACTCCATGGTAAATTATATGGTCGTCTGGATTGGTATAATACGCAGGGATGTCCATTCCAGGACCCGTAGGGAAGTCTTCCAAATAGCCAGCTGTCGCTCGAGCGTACGTAAAACTGACAAGCATATCGACGACGTACGGCTGAGATATTATCTCCCACTCCAGACTAGGCCCCATGCCAAAGCTCATGTACTGATACAGGCACAAGCTGTTTGAGCAGACATAAGGCATAAGTGACTCGATGTAGGGATCGACCCTGCAGTAACAATTGAGGCAGAACTCGGTGCATTTCACAAACCTGCGAAGGGTGAATTGCATGGCAACCAGAGGAAGAGATAATGGAGCCTCTTCAGATAAATGGTCTGCTTGCAGGATCGGTGGAGTTGTGTCATCCCAAGTGTCTGGGACAAAGTACGTCTCGTGTGCTATTTCGTTGGAACCCGGGATTCTATCTTGACAGTTCTTCGAGTAAAGCTCGGCACCGATCCACGTAAAACCATGTTGGAGACGGTGTCGCACGAAGGCCATTAAATGTGTATTGAGAAGTGCATTGAGTGAGTCTCCAATGAAGAAGGAATGCAAATCTGGACCCTCCTTCTTGGTGTCCCCTGGGATTTCAACGTCTGCCGAGTCGAATGTCTGCATAGCAGAAGCCAGGCTGGGCTTGTAGAAGTCGCACAGACCAACATGTACCTGAACTAATGGTGTTTGCGGGATGGAAATCTCAACCAGCTGGTCGAGGCTGCGGTACCCTGAGGGATATTGCAGAAGCAGAACAAAATACTGCGAAGGACGGACATTCCAAGCCTGCATTGCAACTTTGGAGATACCAAGCTTTGCGATTCGGCAGGAGATTGAGATGATGGGAGATCCAGATAATTCCCCATAGAATCCAACTCGATAGCCTGCCTTTTTGACAGCGCCAATGTCTCGGTGTATTTGCTTCAATGCCTCGGCTTTGTCTATCTGTGGTATTTGCTTCATAACCCCGGCTTTGTTCGTCGGTCGCATAGGTCGTCCGTCAAAGTCATCCCATCCCAGATCATCGCCGAAGGAAACCTCACTTTCAGAACTATCATCATGGAGGGGATCCAGCGGAGAACCTTCCCCGAGCAGGGCTTCGTCTATGCTGCCGCTGACGTATTCTAGAAATTGGTCAATCGTTAACCCTACGGGGACTGACTGCAAACGGTCAACAGCCCTCGACACATTTTCCGGAATGTTATCGCTCGCTGCAAATGTAAAGTATGTATGATCATCAGGATAGTCATGAGTGTCTGCCATGTACTGTTTAGTGGCAGTCGATCGATTGAAGAGAACAGCAAAGGCTATTACCTAACACCGATGTCTGAAAATCAATCGTCTGAGGGATAAAAGGCGCCGTGTACGTAAACAGAACTGAGCCATGTTCTTCGCCTGCCCTGATATCCTTTAGATGAGGAAATCGCCCCGCAACTGAAGCTTGTACGAGATCTCCTTGGAACTCTTTGCGGGGCATGATTAATTAAGCTAGGGCGTGGAGTGGAGTATGCACACCCTAACGCAGCCAGCTCAAGAGGTAATAGAAGATCATCCTGGAATCTGGGAAGGGTTAAATAGCCTATCTATGTATGAGAGGATGACAACTGATCGAAAACATCTGGGCGAAGCCGGTGGCAAATAGCAAAAAAGGGATAAGGCTCAGCCACAGGCTACAGCCTTTGTTCTACAGTCTCGCCCCGTGAGGGGAAAACTAAGTACCACCTCAGCTGCGACCGAGTTCGGAATTTAGTACAGCTGGCCCAATGTGGGGCAAGACAGCTCAGAAACCCACTGCCTTTGGTCACATAACACCAGTAGTAGATCGTGTAGAGGACCCGCTTCAGCCGATGAGGAAATGAATATTTGCGGTCTGACCGTCGATCGGCGGAGTACTCCAGAGTATACTAACTAGTGAATATTGTAGACTTGATATACATTTCTATAATTCAGTTTGATTGTACACATTATCATTCCCATCCCCAATTTGACTATGAACCTGTTAGCGGCAGAGTACATTATGTATTGATTATATTCTGTGCAAAGTATCAAGCAAAACGGCACCCGTTCATTTTCTAACGGCAAAGGCAGACCGGACCTCAAAGTGTTCTTTTCCATGAAATATAAGCCACTCGTTTAGCCACTCACAGGCCCTCTCTAGCACTGGATCGAAAGGCTCCTTGCTGCCATCTACAGTATCCCTCCACTCAAATAATCCAGAATCATAATTCCAGAACAGCATCGGTGCCTGGATGTCCTGAAGCTCCCACCGCCGTGGTACGTTTAAGCTATTATCAGGTTGGAGACTTGACCGCGCACCGATGATGATAAATGCCTGTTCAAGATTGAGGTAGAAGCGAAAAACATAGGAGAGGGTGGTGTATTCATATGGAATACTGAACAGTGCCTCGGGCATGGCAATACGTGTAAAAGTTGGGAGGACATATGTGATGACGCCGTCGCTCGTTTCATGTGCACCGGAAGGCTCGCTGGCAAACTGCTTGAAAGTATCAAGCGAAATATAGAGTGTATCATTTTTTGGGTCAAATAGGCGTAAGAAAATAGGGATTCGCCTGTCTTTGTGGGAACTTCTCTTAAGACCTTGTTCTTGTATCCAGGTTAGGGCAATGCCGCGTGCTTCAGAGTTGACAAGGAGGAACGGCACCTCAAGTTGTATAGGGTCTAACAACTCATGGCAGAATACGAAACGCTTATGAAATTCGCCATTCGCACCTCATGTCAGGAGTTGAGTCTGCCAACAACCCTTTTGGTAGAAATATAAAGCTTGGCTGACCTGAGGTAGAGCATCTTGCCATATACGGTTGCGGAGCTCTGGGGGAAGTTTCGGGAATAGGGTAAATGTACTTGTGGCCATAGTCTTGTCGGTTAAGAAGTTTTGAATAGAGATTTAGGACTTAGGGAACTACAGTCTACTGTACACAGCTGATTTACAAGAAGGTCACACGCTATTATTACGTGCCCTGTACAGCCACTAAGCCCTTTGGCATGGTTTGTTAGTATCACGTTGATTTCCGTGATTGAACTATGAGTCTGGGAGCGAAAGAGAGTATATGAAAAGGTGAAAGTTTCTTGAGATGCATCACTGCCCAGTTGACCAAAAACCCTAGCTAGGCAATGGTCAGTCCTTGAATGTCAACACACCCCCTCAAGGCTGCACTATTGGCTAGTCTTGAATAGTATTGTGTCGAGTAATATAGATACTGAATTATGAGAATATAAAGTATACTGATTGGCTGAATACTGGATAGGTAGTGGCTTATCTATCTTGGATTTTATAATAAATAATATAGTAGCTAAAGAATAGATTGAATACAAGATATTACAGAATTCTGTAGATTAACTCAAATTTATAATTTCAAAATATTTTATTATCAAGTTGACTAAAAATACTAGCTAAGCAATAGTCAGTTTTTATTAAGTATTAATATACCCCCTCAAAGCTGTACTATTGGCTAGTCCTAGATAGTACTGTATCAAGTAATATAGATACTAAATTACAAGAATAAAAAGTATAACGATTGACTGGTTAACTGAATACTGGAAAGGTAGTGGTTTATTCACCTTAGATTTTACAACGAGTATTGTAGTGGCCAAAGGACAGATTGAATGCGCAATCTTGCGGGATCCTGGGGCTAACCCGGGCTTATAACCCTTTGAAATGCATATTACCAAGTGGACCAAAAACCCTAGCTAGGTATGGCTAGTCCTTGTTGAATGTCAACAAAGATGGAAAAAGATACATATATATATATATATATGCGAAACAAAGGATCTCGCAACAAAAGTGTTTCGGTACGACCAACTGATGCAAAGCAATCCCGCAATACAAAAATAGTCCGGCTTTTCTTCTTTACACTGTCTCTCTACCATGAAGATGATTGTACTCCTTTTATTCAGCACCTTACACATGGACTATCTCATACTGACCAATCATTGCCAGATGCCTCATCATGAACCATGTTTCAGAATGGTCATTTGATGACCTACGAACTACGCTATCACTTGAACAGTGTTCTTTTATATTCTTTTTCTTGCGCAGTTTCATATCCACATTGTTATTACCCACCAAGAAAAGAAAAACTGCTGAACCGAGGTAGTTTGACAAAAGGTAAGGCCGCAACTACCTTACTGTGTTCCAACATACACTCGGCTCCAACAGAGCCAACTGCACAATGATACGGTTGGCTTTGGCATTGACGCTACCCTTGTTTTGGACGATCTTTCTCTCATTTCATATCTGGTCCTATATAAACGATGTTCAGTATCCTTCAACATGGTCAGATCACCGATCGAATAGGACATGTTTTGCGGATCTCCATGCCTTGAGACGGTTCGGATTCAACGCCTCGGTGGATTACGATCAACGGGAGACAATTGTTACGCGCACGAAAGGTTTCACCAGATACTCGGACAACATAAACGCAAGAATCCCTGCATATCGCACTATATCGCTTAATAGGGTCGATAACAGGCGACGGCCTCCACTCAATCCAGTGCGCTCCCCTATTAACTTGGAGGCACCACTGCCGCTACCTCCGCCGAATGCCTCGCATCTTCTATTCGGCGTCGCCACTACCCTAGACAGACTGAATGCGTTTCTAACCCCCATCGCCCTTTGGGCTGCAGACACCGACGCACGGGTGATTGCCGTCATCGAGCCAGATCGAAGAAAGGGTCGTCTCATGCGGCAAGTGAAGCATCTAGGAATTCATCTAAAGATTATCGAGTCGACAGCTGGATTCCTGGACCGTCACTTCTCACTAATTCAGATGCTCTACATACACCAAGACACGCAGACAAAATGGGTTGCTTTGATTGACGACGATACCTTCTTTTCATCAATGTCTAACTTAGTAAACACTCGCAACATACAATGCCACACAACCCCAGTATATTGGCGCTGTCACTGAGGACTTCAAACAGCTACACGAATGTAGTTACATGGCGTACGGCGGAGCGGGGATCTTCCTCTCTGTGCCTCTCTTAAACCAACTGAATGAGGTCTACTACCAATGCAGCTTTTCTCAGGAGACAGGCGACCGACGAGTTGCTCAGTGCATCTACACTCACACCATGACCAAACTCACATGGGAGCGTAGACTATACCAACTAGACGTCCACGACGCATCTGGATTCTACGAGTCAGGCCGTGTGCTCCCCTTGTCCCTGCATCACTGGAAATCATGGTACGAAGCAGACGTCGCTGCGATGGGTGCAGTGGCCTCGATATGCGGTGACGACTGCCAACTGCGTCGTTGGCAGCTATCCAACAACTCGTTCCTCATCAATGGATTTAGTATAGTCCGTTACTCGACACCACTGCGGGACATGAGGAGCATGGAACAAACTGGGATTCGAGTGATTCTCCTGATCGTTACGCCTATAGTCTGGGCCCGCTACGTCCTAGAGACGCCCACAAGATATCCTTGCGGCTGAAGCATGTCATCTCGGGGAAGGGCTCTGTCCGGCAGATTTATACTCGTGAGTTGGATCGGAGGAATCCTCAAGTGATTGAGATTATATGGCGAGTGGACAACTGATACTTGAGGATTTTGTTGCTTCATTGGCGTATGTAACACCGAATTTGCCGTATTCATGACAAGTCCTAACCTCTTTATACATGCCTATCACTAACATCAAGTGAATCTCTTCATTTAACTAATCCATAAACCTTCCCTCACCCTATCCTCTACGTCCATAAATAAAAGACCGTAGACTCAACTCCATGTTACCCTCTAACCTAACATACCTCAAACTGGCCCCGACTCCATGGAATCAAGGCCACCGAAAATTCTATCACAGAAGACCAAGGAAAGAGACATTCCAGCATATATAGACTTAAGCAAAAACTGTAGACGGTAGAATCCGCAGCATCCGCAAAACCCCCGAGAATCCATACTCACCTTTGAACCCGCGGCGGGTTTGCCGATGTCTATATTAACAGTGAATCCGACATTCTTTCTCCATATTTACCAACCAGCTATCGATACTGAGCAGCAAGCTATGTGGTAACGCAAATTGCAGAATCTGAATATCCTAAAGCGGGAATAGGGTGTCTGGTAAAGAATTGTCGAGGGGATCTTGCCCAGCTAGAAATTGGATCAGTACAGCTTGCAGACTTCCCGCTTGGTCGCTGCGATTGGCGAGACCTAGGTAGATATGCGAGGGAAGTGCTCAATGCTCATGATATGAACATGCGGATTTGTTTTGGGATAGACTCTCGGCTTAATCATGCGACTGGGATTTCGATTGTTTGGGAGCCATTGTAGTTTTCTTTAGATGTCAGTAAAAAAGGATTGCAGATTAGGTTAGTTATGTTGGGTTACATCGTGTAATGGATGAAAGAATGCTTGGCTTTTGGAAGATGTTCAATTGTTGTTTTGTGTGGCTGGTCGAGGTCTCGAGCTATAATATGTTGGACGGCTCATATGGAGGATGAGATAAATACCTTTGTTATTAGTAAAGATTCATGGCAATACCCGGAGTGCGAAGAGGAGTGGAAATTATTTCAATTCAATTCACTGGTAGATGATCTCATAAATTCTAGCATCAAGAAAGAAAAGACAAAGGGAAGCCTGTCAACAACGCGCTATGTACTGCGTAGGATGGATTAAGCGAGTCCAGTGAATGTCGTCCACCACATAGGCCCAAGTAATCAAGAGATATTTTCCGGCCGTCGGGTGTCCATGTTTTGTGAGATTGTGACACTATAAATCCAGGTCTTTCAGGGACTGGGACTTACCAGTGGTTTGAACGGCTCCGCGCGACAGAAGATGAGTCCCTGGGTGACCACCCAGACGACGATTACCCAGTTCCTGAGGACTGATAGCAATTCTTTGTCTGGAATGGAGGAGGAAAATTTTATGGCGCATGAGCGCTCGCTAATGGCATGGCATGTTTGACTACTTTGACCTATTTGATGTACAACATTCACTGAGCTCGCCTAATCTCGCACGTATAAAACAGCCCAGCGCTGACAGAACGAGCTTCTTCCCTTTCCTTGTGCTGGCGGACAACCTCTCAATACATTCTTACTGCGTGAGACTGTCACATATAGCACCCGTCTCTTCTGTCAGACTTTCATTGCAACGTAGCTCTAAGTAAAGATCACGTTGGGCAACGCACCTAGCAATGGGCCAGGATCTGTCTCATTCAGACACCCGCAGTCCTCTGTCTGCCGCCCATGGCAAAGCGGTGGTTGTCGGAATATATGGAATATCTGGTTCTGGGAAATCAAATCTCTTGGAGCAGCTGGAAAAAGAGCTTGGGGGAGAGTATTTTGCTTACTATGAAGGCTCCAAAGTTATTGACACAATCGTCCCCGGCGGCCTTGACGCATTCAAAATGATGGCGGAGCAGGACCAGGCGCACTGGCGTGGACTGGCTATTGACAAAATTGGAAAAATGTGCACTGATTTGGGGAAGGTTGGAATTGTTACTGGCCACTTTATGTTTTGGTCTGAAGAGGAAGACACCGGAAGTACGGTATACACTGAGAGGGACATGCAAACCTTTTCACACATACTGTATCTCGACTTTCCAGCCAAGATTTTTGCGCAACGTCGTCAGCTTGATACAAAGAGGACTCGCCCGTCCTTTTCAGCCAACCACTTGCACAGATGGCAGCAAACTGAAATTGCTCAGTTACGTGAGCTTTGCCGGATTCATGGTGTTTTGTTTACGCTCATATCTTTCGATCGGACGGAGAGGGTGTCGGCACTCCTCCGTGATTTTCAGCAGCATAATGAGGAATACAATACATCCTGTGCCACCAAAATGTTGGACGAGGCTCTCCTCCTTGATCCTCCCCACCCACTGGAGACAGTCTTGGTGCTTGACGCTGACAAAACCTTAGCTGCAGAAGACACCGGCTTATTGTTCTGGAAAAACATACCGCGGCCAAAGGATGAGGAATGCCCACTCACGAAGCTATTTAGTGACCCACTGCGCTACTCATACACTGCCTTCCGCCAAGCTACCTTACTGTACGAAGAGGCGGTGGGCGACCAACAGTTTGACAACATCTGTCTCAATGTGGCGTCGGCCGTGAAAATGTATCCCGAGTTCGTGTCGTTATTGCAGCTGGTTGCAGAAAAGCAACACATAGGGGCAGTGGTTGTCACCTGTGGACCACGTCGGATTTGGGATAAGATACTGGAAAAAGAGGGTCTATCCCAGAAGGTGAAAGTCATTGGAGGAGGGCGCCTGTCAGACGGGTTTGTGGTTACTCCTGCCGTGAAAGGGGCCCTAGTTGCGCACTTACAGGATGTCCACCAACTATATGTTTGGGCATTTGGAGATAGCCCACTGGACTTGGAAATGCTATGCCAAGCGGATCGAGCCGTTGTCGTGGTTGGAGAAGCGCATGCTAGAAGTCAGTCAATGGATGGAGGGTTGATAAGTGCCGTTGATAACAACCATGCTTGGTTGCGTCAAGCCCTAATCCCCAGCACAGTGCCACCGCGGCTGGATACTACAAAGCTTCCTCGGATCCAACTTACGGACCATGAGTTTGTCAACTCTGTCCTTTCGCATCTCAATCTCGTTGATGCTACAGACCGAGCTGCAACCAAACTGCTTATGACAAAAATGCGTGATGCCACGGTTGCGGGTCCCATGCTAAGAGAGGCACATCGCCGTGCTGGATGGTACCTAGCAAATGAGTTTTTAGCCGATGCTATTGGCCTTGAGGAGTTCTTGATACCACACGTCCAAGGTCACAATGTGGCCGGATATCGGCTTTTGCAAGAGTTACAGACATTGATTGTGGCAGTTATGCGAGGTGGAGAACCCATGGCCTTTGGTGTCAATGATGCCTTCCCACATGCCATGTTTCTCCATGCTAACACACATAATGACATCACCAGTGAGCTTTTGAAGGTCCGAGAGAGGATAATCCTGGTGGATTCAGTGATAAACAGTGGCAAATCAATCCTGCAATTTGTGAAACACATCCGCAGCCTCCATACCACCATTCACATTGTGATAGTGGCTGGTGTCGTCCAGTCGCAATCTGTTTGCAGGCGCAGTCCCATCCGAATGTTCGCCCATGAGTATGGTGGAAAGCTCACGATTGTTGCACTTCGTCTTTCCGAGAATAAGTTCACGGGCAAGGGCACCACTGACACAGGCAATCGTCTTTTCAATACCGTGCACCTTCCTTGAGATAATTTATTTTGCTATTTGTATTATTCAGAGAAAAGGATGATAAATGAATTCAGTTCTCAATACTTATCCAAGTAGCTTCAGTCGGGCTATTGTGAATAGTGAATACAATAATGCATTTACTGTAGTTGTATCAAGCCCTAAACCCATCATATATGCTTATTATTACCATCTTAAATGAATATATGTATTCAATTAGACCATAAACATTCACACCAATCCCATCATCCATCCCCATAAATAGAAGGACGTAGACCCACCTCCACATTTTCCCAGAAGTATGAGATACAACCATACAAAGGTATGGCCTTTCTAACCTCAAATCAGGCTAAAAAGGCAAAGGCTTGCAAAGTCAATCATATATTCTAAACATCCACAAATAAATCCACCAGCACACCCAATCACAGACCTTTGCATCCAGAAAAAAGCTTGAACTTAAAAAGAAATCCAGCCCCGACTTCAAGGCCACCAGGGATTCTACCACGAAGATCGAGGCAAGAGATATATTGTATATTACAGTTATTACGCACACAACATACCAGAAGGAGCACGGGAGCTGCCTGGCGCCCTGGCCACTTGAGAGGCTCTCTGTACTTCATGGAGAAATCGAGCTATCATCTCGTTTGGTTTGACAACTGTCACTGGGGACAGTTTGTTCCCCTGGAGAAGACTATGGCTCAGCACAACCTTGCAAGTTTTATAAGGGTTGCTATGAAGATAATTTCCATTTTGTTCTAGCAGTTGCTCTGAGTCCTGGGATTAGTCAGTAACAAATAATTTCTCAAGAAATTTAGGAAACAACAGAGAAAAGAAATTAAATGAAAGCACACGGCAGCAGTTAACCAGATCTGTTCTAGGCCCTGGCCTCTTAATAGATGATTGAAAGCATAAAAGTCGGAGAGAAACCATCCGTCGCGTACCTGCCGGCCACTACTGACAGTTGGATGGGTGGCGGCAACAATGATCGTGTTGTTATTTTTTGCTCTATATGGTCAAACAAGATGTTGCCACGAACAGCGATAGCGTCGTCGACCAGCTGTGGCTTTACATCCCGACGGTCTAGTGCAGGAGATATTCTCTATGGCTCACGACCAGCAGTATCATCA
Organism: Aspergillus avenaceus; assembly: GCA_009193465.1. Classification (NCBI taxonomy): domain Eukaryota; kingdom Fungi; phylum Ascomycota; class Eurotiomycetes; order Eurotiales; family Aspergillaceae; genus Aspergillus; species Aspergillus avenaceus. The sequence continues at coordinate 51,489 of ML742106.1, read as the reverse complement.
AAGGTTTGACAAATGTTTAGCAGCTACAAAGGGTCTAGCAATCGACAAGATCCATAAACTACTCCGTAAAAGCCGTTCCACACGGTAACCCTCGATTGCACTACAGACCTGCGTAAGATCGATGATTGCGATTTTCTGTTAGTGAGAATCGACAAATTCACTAAACGAGTTGGCCTACTACCGGGTGAATCCACATGGGATGCACAAAATTACTGAACTAATTTCAAAGTCATGATTGGAGGCTTCCGACTGTCTTTATCTCTTGGTGACCAAGCGAGCTGCCATTGACATGGCTGTGGAATTTCCCATCTCGAGGTCTACAAAATATCAGACCAAAAATTGCATAGGCTATATTTAGTGACGGAATAGGTTACACTTTCAAGCCATAGTTTGGTATTGACCCTCGGAATCTTTGAATTGCCTCGAGAGGGCCAGCGCCTATTCATGATTCTGGGCATGGGCTCACCCCAAGGATCATATCTTATTCACCCCACCATCGGTCCTTAATAATCGGTCGTCCCAAGCTCTGACGAGGAGTGCGTCAATTTTGGTTGAAATTTTACAAGCTATCTGCCCGAAGATCCCAGGCGCCATGTCTAGATGGGTATCAATACGTCTATAACTGAAGATATACCAGTCTTACTGAAGATAGACCAGTCTTACTGAAGTCCTCTAATCTTCTAGGGCTTTGGCACGTTGTAACTTCGGGGACATGGCAGGGTTTGCGGACATAATCCTGGGAATCACGCTAAGCTTGAATTAGGTTGTCCAGCGTGTGGGTCTGTCTTATAATCGCAGGATGGTACAGTCAAAATCAAGGATACCGTCAACGCAGACTACGCGAGATGTCTTGATACACGGAGGTCAACTACTGGATACATTTTAGGTTAGCACGAGGCCCGATATCGCGGTCATCTCAGCTTCAATCTACGGTAGGTCTGTCAGCTTGTGAAGCTGAATATGTATCCGTACCCATGGCAGGACGTGAAGCCAAATGGGTCATCGGCATCCTAGAAGAGATATGTTTCAGTGGCGCGAGACTGCTGACCCGCAAACTGGCTCTATACCGGCTATACAGCTTACCCAGAACGATCAATTTTATTTCGGGGAGACTTTGTGCCTTCAATAACGTCGTTGAGGGGGCGTGTAGACAGGCGTATGGCTTTGAATCGGGTGGCAATGTCCAAACTACTGGACTTCTACACGGCCCTGTCCTGGCTATTGCCAACAATAATTGCTGGATAGTATGCTTCAGAGCATACTATACCTTTCTAAGTCAACACTTAACAACATATATCACTCCAGTTATCAACTGTGCATCAAGCAAACATGTGGTGGCTATAGATATCTACTTAGTCTTCTATCTCCGGACACCTCCACATTGACAACAAGTACAGTTTACTATAGAGTGAGGAAAATTGCAGAGGCGGAAAAAAAGGGTCAAAACTATACGGCCTAGTTTGACACTCAGACTTCGGCTGGCTACGAAATTATACCATTCCATTGGCCAGTAACCCGTGGCATAGATCCAACCTACCACTATCGGTATGTTGCTTTCTAAAGCCGGATCACAAGTGGCGTCTCAAATAATCGCAATAGAATTGATATTCATATATATTTACTTTCAAGCTCTCTGTATAGCTTCATTCTTCAAGCATAGTTCCGTATCAATTCCATCAAACGCATGATATCACATCCTTAGTTTTTCAGAGTGAGCACGCCAGGCTGCCATGGTAAGGTATTGTAATCACCGCCGGCATTCGGGTCTCGTCCCTGATAAAGTAGCTGGAGATTGCATGGATCAACAGTCATTGTTTGGTCAGGGTTGGAGCGAACCAAGTCGCCATGGCTGATGTCGTTGGTCCAGGTTGCACCGCTGTTTGCCTTTCCAGCAAAGGGGCTGCTTTCACTCGCTGCCTGCTCCGTCCACGAACCGCCCAGACTGTCGGCAGTGAATGAACGGAAGTACCGTCCTTGCGCTCCGATGGCTTCGACGATCATCAGATACTTGTTTTGCCCTTTGACCGTGTACACTTGGACGGCTTCGAAGAGGTTGTTCCGGGTGTCGCTCAGGATCACCTCTGAGGCTGTGCCGAAGTCTCCGGGGAAGTCATCGATGGACATGGTCGAACGGTAGATCTTGCCATTGTCGCCTGCGAAGAACAGATACATGTGAGTAGCGTCACCGATTAGGGTCTGGTCGATAGCGCCGGTATCTGAGTCGGTGATCTGGCCGGAGAACAGGGCTTGTTCGGCTGACCATCCGTTGGCATTGGTGGGGTCGCTTGAGGTTCGGTAGGTGAAGGTGCTGGAGCCCCATTGATAGGCTAGGACCCATGTATTCTTGGGTTGGAAGTAAAGCAACGTGGGCGCGACGGCGGAAAAGCCTAGTGTGTTTTGGCTCGCAGATGCCATGCCGGGCCAGTCTCCGAAGGTGCCGAAGTTCATCGCGCCGTAGTTTCCGTCTGCGTCTGTGGTCGATGCGTAGACGATATGTTCATTGTTGGAGACCACGCTGGTGAAGTCCTTGAGTGCTGTCCATCCGGACTTGGGGTTTGCTAGAGCGTCAGTCGATGTCCAGGTATAAGTCGATGGAAGAGCGCAGTCGGCAGCGACAAGTGACGCTGACGCTAGTAGAAGTATACCAGGCGACACCATGTCAGCTTTTGCTGCGAATAACTTCATTGTCGTGAGCTTATATTGAGGGCTTGGGTGATTGAAGAATTGAAGTTGTACCCGGGCAGGAGGCGATTTATGTATTCAAGCAGTCGGCTTATAGATTGACTCTGGGCGGAGAAAATCAATCTAATACTGCGCACGGCAGGGAAACCCACATTAGCCAGAATAATCTTCCGCTAGGCTATTGTCTGTAGACAGAATATAGACTCGGACTTGAAACCGCGCATCAATTTGACACATTCAGGCATATTTGCGGAGTATAGTATCATCTAGTGTGATACAGCATTGCTGAAACCCTGAACCTCCTTCCTCAGGTTAGGGATCCAGACATCAGCCTGTTTTACTATAAAACAACTAGTTTCAAGATATTCTCTGCTCAGTGGCTATTATCTCGGATAGGGATGTAGAAAACAACCACATTTGACAAACTCCACTAGTAGAAACAAACTAAAATTTATGGGCCTTTTCACCGTTTCATGTTGGGGCTAGACCAGCAATATGTCTACGTGGGGCAGGGTTAAGGGTTTGATGGTATCTAGCTCAGAGTCCTCTCACCAACCATTCAAGCGTAAGATTCAGGATATGATTTCCTAAGCTAGTCAATGTAACCTTGGATATATCCACACTCCCCGTCTGTTATTGGAGGAAGGAGAGTTGAAACAATGTCTGTTTCCGGGAGTGGGTCTCCGCATTTAGCCAGCACAAGCTCATTTTGCCTAAGTTAGCTCCTGTCCGATGTATGATTTTTCTTCAGGGCAGTTTCTTCTGCCACTTTTATTTTCATCCTACTTTCATGGATCTTCTACTTCCATTTACTAGTTGAATTTGGTAGTTGAAGAACCAATATATTCTCCAGTACAGTCCAAGTCTACCCCAAGTCAAGGCAGATTTCGGCCAATGACTCCGAGAACAGTTTGAAGCAGGTGCTACCGAGCACAAATACCAGTGTATGGTGGGATCTAAAGTGTTAAAGCTAATGTGCAAATTGTCAAACAAAGGACAATTCTTTTACGTGCCAGACTATCTAGTGCGTATCGGAACTGTCTACAGCACTCGCATCTTTATGTAGACCTACAGGCTCTAGATCAACTTCGTTCAGTAAAATAGGAAACTATCCCGTGGCCATACCCTCGGTAGGATCCCAAGGCTTTAGAATCAAAGAGGCTTAACTCGTGGAGTGTGGTACTCCCACTCCCATCATGGGTTCCTTCGATCCCCGACAAGACTGCTCGATAAATATCATGGAAAACCACATCACCGTGATGAGCCGTTATAGAGACCAGGTATATGTCTTGTAAATGCCCTCGCCATGTAAGCACTGTAAAGCCACTGCGTTTGTCGATATCAGGATATCGGATACAGTGATTTATTTCATCATGTTGTGAGCTTGGGGATCCCTGATGATAAAAACACCTACGTTAGCGATCGCGTTGGCTGTCGACTAACAGCCAGCTAAAATATGGCTTATATTCAAAGTATTTAATGGACAAGACCCTGGCTTATGTGTCTTGTTATCGACGAGAAACCTTGATGTTATTTTATACGGTGTACAATATTAGGTAAATTTAAGCACATGGGCATATGTTTAGAATCATGAACCGCGACTAGTCCATGACTAGACAAGTTAATTAATATGAAGATGAAGCAACAAACTGTAGAACGTGTTGAGTGGGTTCAATGTTCTGAAAGTCCATGATCTTAAATTTGGGACTATCCATCAAAGTACGGAGAACGTCGATAAAACCGCCAGTGTCATCGGTATTCATCACAAGCCATATGCTAAGCTCATGGCTAGCAATTGTCCGTTAGAAATGTAACTGCCCTGCATGATGTTCAGGGCCTCGGAAATTTGCCGGGTTTCTCATCCAACCCATTCAAATGCCAAGTCTGCTAATATCGCGCCTTCCATATCGAGAACGGAGAATAAATGAGTCTTGGCGCAACTATACTACTTGAAGTGGTGATCTTCGATATCAGATGCCCTGAATAATATTGGCATCGGATAAACTACGCATATAAATCCTCGTCCCCGCTTCGCTTAGCGTGTAGTGATTCTTCAGAGGATACTCCGGCAGGATTAAATGTCCGATCCCTGCAGTATGCACTTGAAGACATCGCTGTTTGTACTGCGGTGATGTTGATCGCATTTAGAGTCATGTATAAAAAGGTGTGAATATCTGGGTGAAGGAGGTTAGTTGGAGCATTCATTGCAATCAGGAACCAGCGATCTCACGAGTGTTATTTTCTCTTTACCTTAGGCTCACGAACGCTAAGATGAAGCCAGTTACCTGCCTCTTCACTTTAGGCCTAGCTACGTCTGTGGCAGGCCACGGATATATGTACATCCCCTCCAGTCGAACCAAACTTGGGAACGAGGTATGCTGCTCCATGACATAGCTCAATCCTAGCTAACAAATACAAATTCAGGCTGGTGTAGACTCCTGCCCTGAGTGTGCTATCCTGGAGCCTGTTGAATCCTGGCCGGACCTGGATGCCGCCAAAGTCGGCCGCAGTGGACCATGCGGATACAATGCACGAGATGGCATTGACTACAACCAGCCCACCAGCAACTGGGGCTCCGAGGCCGTGAAGTCGTACAAGGCCGGCGAGGAAATTGAAGTGCAATGGTGCGTCGACCATAACGGCGACCACGGCGGCATGTTCACCTACCGCATTTGTCAAGACCAAAGCATCGTCGACAAGTTCCTCGACCCGGACTATCTCCCGACCGAAGACGAAAAGCAGCAAGCGGAGGACTGCTTCGACAAGGGCCTCCTGTCATGCACGGATGTCGATGGCCAGGAATGCGGATACAGTGCGGACTGCTCGGAGGGCGAGGCTTGCTGGCGCAATGATTGGTTCACGTGCAATGGGTTCGAGGCTTCGGAGAGCCCTAAGTGTCAGGGAGTGGATAATTCCGAGCTGAACTCTTGCTACACTAGCATTGCTGGTGGGTACACGGTTACCAAGAAGGTGAAGCTTCCGGATTACACTTCGAACCACACTTTGCTTTCCTGGAAGTGGAATTCTTTCCAGACTGGACAGATTTATCTCTCTTGTGCTGATATCGCCATTGAGTAAGCGGTTGTGAAGATGGGGTATACAATACCCTCTGGTATTGGTTTGAACAGTGGATGATTTCGATTTTGATTGTGATGATGACTTGGCAAATGCATTACTTGCTTTTCATAACATCGCAGACTTGGCTGCCCGACGGTTGCAGACTTGCGGTGTAATTTGCTCTCTTTTTGGGAATGTCTTGCAATGTTCCGCATGAGATAAACATGCATGGATTGGTTGGTGTATATACTTGAACTATGGTAGAGTATGTTTAGGGAAATTGATGTTTTGGATACATATATGATAGGCTACAATTGTAGGTCAACATTAAGTTAGTCACCTATAAATTAAACATAAATACCAAAGACCGTATGGAGAACACCGCAAGTTAGTGCCTCTGGTGCAAGCCTACACAGGTGTTATACTGTCCCTCGATCCCACGGTAACCCTGTGGGCCTCGGGGCTTTGCTTAATAACTCTGCATACCAGAGATTTCCTCCCTTGCGTCGTCCATCGGCGACACATGCCTTGGCTAGCGAGTGACACGTTACCCACCGATAAGGCTCAACTTGTAAACAATTGTTGAGTCATATGATTGATATTGATTATTTTATTTATTTGTTTAGTATTTGTTTACATATTTATTTTGTATCTGAAGTTTATTCCGGTTCAAATGGCTTAGCAGTGTAGTTTGTTTCATCCGGTCAGAGCTACTTTCAGGGGCTGGACAATGTTGATAAGCGTAAGTAAACAGAACACTGCTGGAATGTACGTCCATACTTCGTACATATTTGTCGAAAAATATAATAAAATAAATAATCCGAAGTATGTATCATGGCATTTTATAATATAGACTCCGGCATGTCTCATGTAAGGGTCCGAAGATACATGATAATTACCAAATTTCGGGTTGTTTTACGGCACAATTGATATTGTGTCCTCTCGGTATTTCCCGACTTCACGACCTCCGTATTCTACGAATACGAAGGGAAATGATAGGTCTATTAATAGACCCATCTTGGCGGGTTCAAGTTGTTTGAGGTTGCGGCAAATTGACAAGTCTAGCACATTTATGCCACACATACAGGGACGGTGGGTCGGCACCGATCTCGTACGGAGGGTCGGACATCTAAATTATGCATAAATATCGAGTCTCGAAATAGGAGGTGGCTTTCTCATTAATAAAAGTAAAAAAGAAGAAGCAAAATAGGGCTAATGATCGTCATGTTACCCCTGGACAAAAACTGAGTCAGCTGCCAGGACCCAGAGACTAAACCAAAGACGGTAAGTCAGCAGTTTACAGCTACTCCAGAACAAGTTACAAACTGCGGAGTTGATGTTCGAACTGTTCTATCGCTTCGTCATTTCTTCATTTTCCCCTCCTCCTTCTTTTCCTTCATCCCCTTTTACACCCACTTTTTTTGTCGTGTTCTGTTTCTAGTCGGCTTCTCGAATCTCCCTTTCTTTCTTAATTGTTCTCGTTCCCATATACGGATTTAATCGAGAAAAGAAAACGCTAGGTGCATGGCTTACGGTCTCCCTGTACTACTAGCTACCAACGTCACTCCTATCAGGGATTAACTATCGGAGGCAACTTTTTTTTGGTACTCTCTACCATGCACATTTTTTTCTGTCACTCTACCTTCATTGATTTTCCATCATCCCTTTTGTTGCTGTCATCATCACTGTTAAATTAACCTTTCTCCCTTGCACATTCAAACCCCTCCCCGTTCTCCATTTCTCCATTTCATCCCCATGGATGATAACTCCCTTAACCCCGAGGTCCAGGCGACTTCCTCATCCGACACTCATAGCGCCAGTAAAATAAGTCGCTCAAAAACTTCGGTCGACGATGCATTTGGAAGCTCTGGTCGAAGCAATGGCCGCTCGTCATCGATTGATTCTACATCCGACAGACCGAAATCGCAATCGGGTGAATCCTCCAAGGCTGGTTCCAGTGGATTCTCAAAGCTACTCGGCAGAAGAAAACGCAAGAAGAAAGAAGATCAAAAACAGTCGGAAGAATTACCGACACAATTTGAATTAGAAGATGAAAAAGGCACAAAAGAGCGGTCGAGAGAGGGAGAGGATAGACCGCCGTCGGCAAAGGATGACAATTTAGCTTTTCCGGAACATGAGAATGCCCAGCTCCTGACGGATGACTCTGAACCTGATTGGTGATATCACCTCATACCCCTCTTTCAGACTACCCTTCTAACTTCTCGCTTCTTCACAGCACTCCCCCCCTGACCTCCCACAACTCGCATGCAGGCTTTTACACCACTTCTTCGCCGTTAATAAAAACTACATCGGTGGATGCGAATGATCATGCTGATGTAGAATCAGCCGTCAGTGGTCCAACTGCTTCTGTCTATCCAGAGTCCAGCGCCGATACGGACGCTCCGAGACCCCCTTCCCAGCCGAGCTCTGTATTAGATATACCCGAGGACCGCAGCAGCAAAAAGAGAGGCGCCTCACCGGGGAGAGGCTGGAAAGGTGCCTTCACTTCGAAACAGGATAAAAAGGATTCCAATCGTGATCGGGCCTCTTCTACCACGAGCGAGGGCAAAAAGACTGGCCTCTTTGGAAGCGGTAGAAGAAGCAGCGCATCGTCTAAAAAAGCTCCAACTGTCGTGACCGAATCTCCGCCGCCTGTACCGCCTATGATCCGTACCGACCTAAAAGAAGATCAGTCGGTCCAGCCTTCAGAACACCCTCTTCCGAGCACACCACCCGCCCGTGGCATCCCAGCTCCCCACACCACAGTGACCCCCCCTACTCCGCGAACTGAAGCGGCCAATCTTTTCTCTTCTCCCGACATCACCGAATCTCCAGATTCGGTGAAAGGCAAAGAACCATTCCCGCCGGGTGTTGTTGTAAGCCCATCAGGAAATATGATCTCCCACCGCCGTGTGCGATCGACTTCATCGATCACCCACAAGCCGAGCAAGCTTTCGAATTCAGTATCCGCAATCGGCCCAACTATCGAAGAAGCGAAGCCCGTCGTGAAACCGATGCCTGGGGCCCAGCAAAGTGGTTTCTTTTCGTCTGTTTTCTCCGCTGCGCAAAACGCCGCTTCGTCCTTTAGCAGCAGTTTGAATGCGCAGGCCAAGGCCCGCAACCCCCAGCAGGTACCCAATGACGAGAATCTGCCAAATGGGGATGGAGGGGACGGTAAAGTCACACAAGATACTGTTAAAACCGAGGATAAGAAACCATTGGCGATCGAGACCTTGGGCTCTGGTGATCTTGACTTCAGCCATTTGGATATCGCTGTGCCACCTGGTGGTTCAGTCTCAACCCCCGACGGTGTTGTTATCACGAAGCCAGACCTGCCACTCGAAAAACGCAAAAACAACGCCGTGCATCTGCGCGACGAGGAAGCGGCCAAGCTTGAAGATCGACACGCTGCGCGTGCAGTAAACATGGCTTATGAAAAACCGTCTGACATCTCTGTTGTTCCGCCATCTGATGAGTCTCTTGAAATGCAATCAACAGCCTCACTCCCAAAGGAGAATGCAGGCGACCATGCTTCCCCTAGCGGCAGCGTTCTAGATGGTGAAATCAGCGTGCGGCCTTCCCGCAGTGGAAGTGTACGCAGCAAATTGACCCGTCGACGTCACCGCGGCTCATCTGCGGCAACAACGTCAACAGCAGCGGGTGCCCTCGGGGCCAGTGCAATGGCTCTTGGAGTGCCCGGGGCCAATGCAAGCGTTCCACGACTCACCGGGTTCGCGGTTGCCAGTAAAAAGCGAAACAGGGACTTTCATTCCTTGTTCCGCAGTGTTCCTGAGGATGACTATCTCATTGAAGACTACAGCTGCGCCTTGCAACGAGAAATCATCTTAGCTGGAAGGATCTATGTGTCTGAGGGCCACATTTGCTTTTCCAGCAATATCTTGGGCTGGGTGACGACGCTGGTAATCAGTTTTGACGAGATTGTTGCGATCGAGAAGGAATCGACAGCAATGGTGTTTCCCAATGCTATCGCAATTCAGACCTTGCATGCTCGCCATACTTTCCGGAGTTTGCTCAGCCGAGAGTCAACCTATGATCTGATGGTCAACATTTGGAAAATCAACCACCCGTCTCTGAAGAGCTCGGTAAACGGGACCAGGGTTGACCAAGGGACGGGAGACAAAACTGAGAAGACCGGGGAGGCGAGCGATTCCGGAAGTGAAGAGGACGACGAGATCTATGATGAGGATGAAGATGGAGATAATGCCGATAGCTTCTTCGAACCTGGTGATGCCAGCGTCAACGGAAGCGATAAATCGGTACCCACTAAGGGTCTTAGTCGCCAGGGCTCGGGGAACCTGCCCGTCAACGGTACAACACCAGCTGCGGCGTCTACTTCGAATGGCGACTCTAAGGGTGGAAAGGCATCGAACGAAGACGGGGATGGAGACTTCCCCGGTCCGGCCGCCCACGCTCCGACAACTTATAGTGAGCCAGGAGGTCAGTATGACAAAGTGATCAAAGATGAAGTCATCGCCGCTCCTCTGGGCAAAGTCTACAACTATATCTTTGGGCCGGCTTCGACTACCTTCGTACCCAAGTTCCTCGTGGACAACCAGAAGTCCGGCGAACTCCAGTTTGATGTCGACGGTGGTGGTCTGACCAACGACAACAGGAGTAGGCAATACTCATACATTAAACCACTTAACGCACCTATCGGGCCTAAACAAACAAAGTGTATCAGCACTGAAAACTTGGATTTCCTAGACCTGGAAAAGGCCGTTCTTGTGACAGTGAGCACGCAGACCCCGGATGTACCCAGTGGTAATGTCTTTTGCACAAAGACAAAATACCTGTTCACCTGGGCTCCGAACAATCAAACACATTTCCTGATGACTTGTACGATCGAGTGGTCGGGAAAGAGTTGGCTGAAAGGTAGGCCTTCTGTTACCGACACGAAGAGGGTACACTAACATACCATAGGTCCTATTGAGAAGGGTGCCATTGACGGTCAAGGATCTTTCGGAAACGATCTCCTTAGTGCTGTCAGGGCTGCTGTTGCACCCAAGAGCCGCGCGAGCCCGAAATCAACTGGCAAGGGTAAGGGCAAACGCAAGAAGGGGGATGCTGCTAGCGAAGAAGCGGTTGAAGTGGTAGCCCAGACAGCAAGCGACACAAGCAAACAGCCGACGCAGGATTGGGGCCCCCTCGAGCCCATCCGTGGCCTCGTAGAGCCTGTCACCGGCGCTCTCAAACCGTTACTGAGCGGAAATATTGCCATTGTCGTTATCGGTCTCTTGCTGCTCTTTCTGTTCTTCCGGTCACCATCCCAGCCACGCATGGCGTCACACGACATTGGATGCCCTGGCTACTCACTACCTCAACGACTAGCCGCCTATGAGGAGATGTGGCGACGGGAGGAAAGCGAAGTCTGGGGTTGGCTGGAAGACCGCGTCGGTATGGAGGGTATGTCCTTTCCTACGGTCAATCGAGCAGGCGAGATGCGGACCCAACAGCGGGCCCGGAAACTCCAAGGCGGACGCGAAATGATGAACAAACTCGATGAAGAGAAAATGTCAGACCGAGAAATGGACCATGCAATTCGCACAACACGCGAACGGCTCGACACGTTGGAACGGATATTAAACAACCGAAAAACACAACCACAAGCCGAGAACATCCATTCTGAACTGTAGCAATATATATGCTCAGACAAAACAAAACGAAACAAAAAAATCAACAAAACCAGCAAAACCAGCAAAACATACATAGAAACCAAGACAGAGCAGTGTATATCGAGAAGCATCGTCACTCACTATATTACTATATTTCCTTTTTTTCTTTTTCGTTTCGAACCTCTTCTGACAGTGGATTGTGCATGAATTCAGCGGGTGTCGGGTGTTCTGTTCTCATTTCGAACCTTCTAACAAAATCGGCAGATTCATTTTACTAGCATCCGTTGAGCGGAGCTTTTCTTCATCTGTTTTTCTTTTCATCTGTTTTGGATCTGTTCAGTTCTCCCACTCGACTAGTTGTCTATCACTATCATTGTACATGAGCGGTACTACTACTATGTTCATACTATAGTTTAGAATTCCATAGTTTTCTTTGTTATCATTGTTTGTATGCATTGAATTGTATATATCTCGTATGGTACGTGCAGATAGATTCCATATAGCATCTTCAGTGTTTACACTTGGCAACAGGTCAATTACTTGGATACACTTTGCAGCAACTCCACTACTTCCGGAAATCCATTCCGGGAAGCATAAAACATCGCTGTGTGCCCTTGTTGACTCCGTGATTCAATATTAGCGTCTCTTTCTAATAGTTCCCGAACAACCGCCTCATGCCCATTAGTAGCTGCCCATGAGAGTGGTGTCCGACCCTCATGGTTGTCTTTTGATTCAGAATCAGCACCGTGCTGCAGTAGCTGTCGAACTACGATATCATGGCCATTGGCTGCGGCCCACGACAGGGGTGTCCGATTGTAATAGTAATCCTGAGATTCGACGTAAGCTTTGCGTGCTAAAAGCTGCTGCACCACCGACGCATGGCCATTTCCGGCTGCCCAGCCCAATGCGGTCCATCCATAATGATTATCCCTGGATTCTATGTTGGCACCCTGTAGCAAGAGCTCCTGGACAACCGCCTCGTGGCCGTTCTCTGCCGCACATATTAACGCTGTCCAGCCATCGTCGGGGTCCATTGACTCGATATTTGCGCCCCGCGCCAGCAACGTTTGTACGGCAGATACATGTCCATAGCGAGCGGAGTATAAGAGTGCTGTCCACCCGTACTCATCTCTTGCTTCGACATTGGCTTCTCTGGATACCAGAGCCTCTACCACCATCTGATGTCCATTTGCAGCAGCGTGCAGGAGAGGAATCCAGCCATGAGAGTCAGTTGATGCAACATCAGCGCCTTCTACTAGCAGCAACTCCACCACAGCACAATGTCCATTCCGGGACGCCCACGCGAGCGCAGTTAGCTCATCCTCGTCCTTCGATTCGATGTCGACCTCGCCGGTCTCGATAAGCAGGTCAACGATAGTCTCGTGGCCGGCTGACGCGGCGAACGAAAGAGGTGTGCGGTGCGCTTTGTCTCTGGAGTCATAGTTTACCTGGCTCTGAGCTAGTAACAGTCTCAGCAGTGCCTCGTGTCCGTGCTCTGAGACGTAAGATAAAGGCGTTCGCCCATGGGCGTCTTCCACATCAGCCTTGATGTCGCCCCGAATCAGCAGCATCCACAGAGTCCCAATGTCGTGCCCTTTCGCGGCGTACAATGCCAAAGTTGGACTTTTCCCGTTGATCTTGTAATTTCCCTCTGTCTTGGGCCCGGGTTGTTGCCTTTCTGGAATTCGGTCGCGGTTAGGTCTTGCCTTTGCGCGACGCGTTTGCCGAATACATATTCTTCGTCGTGGGTATTCTGCCCGCTTGTGTTTTTTCAGATCGACGAGGGGAAGCTCCGTGTAGCTGACTCTCTCGAACTGTTTGAGAGTCATATACAGGTCTTTGAGATATATCCCAACTCGACAGTTGGTACTGCGATCCAAGCAGTTCAGAACGCCCAGTGCCAGTCCGGGAGATTTGCCTATCATCTGCAGCTCCAGATGGATTCCTTTGTTGCTCTGAGCCAGGGGCACGAGGGGCGTTGGAGAATGGGACAGGACGATGTTGCTCGAGTGTTCGAATGCATCTGGTGAGGTTGCGAGCAGTCCGTCTTGGTCCTCGTGCGACTTCCAGGCGAAAATGCTCGTGTCGTCGTATACCTTTAGAATTTCTTCCTGCAGACGGATAAAGGATCTTTTACCCTCCCCGTATATTAACGGCATGTTGATTCCAAAGATCCCGAGCAAGGAATAAGCCCTATCTTCGACTCGGGTTGTCACTCGCCCTGCGGCCCATGAAAGTCGTTGCGCAATACTGATCCTATCCAGATCTTCCTCGCCGGAGAGAATATTCACTGGAATATTGGTCGTCTTGGAAATCAGACTCCGGAGACTATCCTTCGTGCCCAGCACATTCCATCTGTCATCAAAAAGCTTTACAAAGGGAGGAGCCAATAGTTCTTGAAGAGTCCACCCTCTTGTGAACCATCTACTTGTGTCCAAGTGAGAGCTGGGTCCAATGTCAAACAGAAAGACATAGCATATCTTGGCTTCCTCGTACCAGCGATACATGGAGTTAATAGCTTCCGACAGCTCAGCGCTGCTGGTCTTGTCGATACAACACGTGTCGATCCAGATATATTGGATATTCTCAAGCCGGGCTCTAGCACAGCAGTCTTTAATTTTCCGAAACCCTTGTTTGTCGACAGCCCGACCGGTGACGATCTCTTGAAAGGTCATTTCTTCGTTTTCCCATGTGTGCGAGAGAACAGCATACTCGGGCTTTTCCCGGCTGAAGAAGTCGTGGATGATAAATCCGCCGCATTCTGTTTCTTCGGTGGAAAGAAGACGCATTGTTATCTGTATATGCGTGAGAGAATGAGGATCATTCTGGGACAAAGCTGAGGTGGGGTAAGCAACACATTTAGTGCCCCTCTTCATATCTCAAACCGACAGCGGGTTAATTGCATCCAGATAAATCGATTCACCGTGCGATTTGAAAATCTAATGACAATATGCCACCAGCCTCCAGCCGCTGCTGCTTTTACACCTACCATGATACGAATCAAGATGAGGATAAGAGAGTTGAGTGGGCTATTCACAAGAACCCTCGAAATGTGTTGATAACCGTCCCACCGCCGCGACTATTCAGGGATAAAGAGACGCGCCCGGAAGCAGCAAACTTGCCTTCTCTTGGGATGATAAGTAGCAAGATATGGCAATCTGGTCAGGAGATAGTCATTGGGTTCCTGGCAGGAAGCGAGTGGCAACGAAACCAGGTCAAAAGATATGCGCCTCTGTGGACGCGGTATGCCAATATCCGATTTACGTTTTTGGACCATAGGCCTTCTGACGGGGCCGATGTCCTAATCGGCTTCGACTCTGCAGAAGGATCGTGGTCAAGCCGGGGAACAGATTGTAGCTATTTTAGCTCGAGAGGCATAAAGTCGATGAACCTGAGCTGGATCATGAGCCAGCGATCACAAGCCGACATTCGTGCTACTATCTTGCACCAGTTCGGACACGCTCTCGGCCTGGTGCACGAACATGCAAGTCCCCAGGTACCGGTTCGGGTGGACCGGAATCGGATTTTCGAAGATCTCAATCCCTGGCAAAGCCCTTGGGATCCTTTCAGATTGGATAAGGTGTATCCCACAGACCGGTTGCTTGCTACATCAAATGGATGCTCGATTATGCTAAACTACCTCCCTCCCTACTGGACTCAGCATCGTATGAGCCTTCGACACAACACTGACCTCTCTGAGGAGGACAAGGATTATATGAAGTTCTACTATCCACCTGAAAACCATGGTGTCGGCTACTTCAATACTTTAGAGATCCGTTCCACCAACGATCCAATTACACTCGATGCATATATCAAGACGATACCCTCGCGGCAGAAGCACGCCGATCTGATCGCAGGACTGACCTGGATCGACTTAGAGCCCAATACCTTAGAGGGGCCGTACGTCCGGGTATCGGCGGCCGTACATGAAGACCGGATTACTGCACAGATTAAGGCATGGCCCACCTCGAGACTGCATGCGGCTGGCATGGCCTGGCTGGAGATAGGGCCAAGATTTCATTTCATACAACATGGCAAGTTCAGACTTTGCGATCTCACCACGCCTTTGGATAATTTCTCCAGAAATTCAGAAGTCATTGAATTCTCGACGCCCTTCCCAAGCCCACCCACGGTGGTATGCTTTGTGACCGGTGTTCAAGTAATGCAGAGCAACTACCGTCTTCTAGTAGACGCGGTCGATGTAAGTTCGACCAGGTTCACCTTGAAGATAGGGACGTGGGGGGGCACCGACCTCCGAGCGGCCAAAGTTACTTGGCTGGCCTATCCTGCTGACCAGCCCGGCGTTGCCAGCGGGGAGATTTGCACGTCGGACATAAGGTCTTGGAATCAACCGCAGCAAGAGAACTCTGCTTTCACTCCATTTCCTACGGCTTTTACTAAAACTCCTAATGTGCTTCTGGCTCTAAAGGGCTTCGATTGTTCTCGGTTCTCGGGCTTGCGTCTTCGCGTATGTACGTCGTTGGTCACGCCGACAGGGTTTTATTGGCATATACAAGGCTGGACGTCCATTTATAGCGGCTGTGCGAGTTACTTTGCGTGGGAGGATTAATTCATAGTTTTATATTGTTCACTATTAGTATTTACTAATAGATTTAAGTTAATGCCTGAACAGTATTGTCACTGGTGAATTTGTGTTTCTGCATGCGAGTGAAGCTGTTTATACGGATATGAGGCTATTGTAGGGCTCTTCAGGGCAAGAGTTAATCTCGGGTCGGAGTTCAAAGACAAACTTCCACAATACCAGGCTTGCAAGTTGTTACACCACAGCTTCATTGTTCTAATCCTGGTCCCATGACGTATAGTTTAGGGTACTATTGAAGTCTTTGAGATGGGAACTAATATAATAAGTCTGCTGCCGTGCCGCGGTGGTTCTACTCCACTAATGAATATCTACACGCAAGTCTGCTCCACTCGACAAATACCGACGGGACCTTGAATTTAAAACAGAAAGAAGTGAGGGTAATTTCGTCTTCACTGGAGCCCAAGGGACGAAGGCGACCAATAAGACAGACCGATCAGCGATAAAGTTAGTGAGCTTGGCGCGTGCTTACTCAAGAAACAAGAAAAGGTTTAAAGTTCATATGTAAAAAGTGAACCTTGGCGCTTCTCCTCTTCTTTTTGCCTTCCCAGTTTTTTCCCTCTAAACACTCTTCCCATATTCCTCTGTTTTGAACCTTTTTTTTTTTTTGTACCTGGATTGATTTCTTTGTCCTTCCCCTGATTTTACACTTGGTCAGCTTCTCAATGGATCATATAGAGCCCGTCACTGGCTCTGATGGTCCTCAGCGACCAGCGGTTAGGGCGCAACCGACGTCATCACAGCGGCGACAACGTGCGAGTTCTCTCCGCTCTCGCCGCCCTACCATCCGCCTTCAGCGTCTACCATCGCTAGAACAAGTCCCCCAATCTCAGCCGACCCCGTTGCGCACTGCCAGAAATGTTTCGAGCACCAATCTTCCCTCCCCGACTGCTCCCAAATCCCCCGACGAGGAATGGCAGGGGAACCGCCGTCGCAGCAGCTCCGAGCCGCGGCCGGGCAGATGGTCCACGCCAGCCCTCTCCGTGCCCCCGCGACCCGGTCCGGGCCAAATGAACCCTGTAGTGGAGGAACCAACGAACCCGAATCCCGTAAATGTATCCCCGTCGAATCAGCCGTTCTCCGAGCAGTTCGTGACCCAGCCGCGGGTGCAGCGGAGAGGCAGTTTAGGTCTCCTGCGCTGGACCAGCGAAGCGGCTATGAACCGGCTGTCTCGGAATCGAGCGTCGACTGTCGGAGCAGCCCCAGAGGAGGAGTCGAGAAATGATAATGAGTACCATCCGCATGTGGTGGATGTGTTGGATGTCATCGGTAAGTCCCGGAATAGGCTTCCATTTACATTACATTACCCTAACGCCATCTAGACCCCGAAGTCTCGGCGCTTTCCACCCTCACCAACGTCCAGAACTCGCTCTTCGTCCCCAACCTCGGCCCCTGGGTCAACCGTAACCAGACCTACACGCTCTCGCCCCCGCGGGAGTCGTCGGAGTCCACCGGAGAGGAAACCACTGAGACAGAAGGCGAGGAGCCGCTGGAGAAATCCGCTGCTGAGGGCCGTCCGTCGCTCGAGCGGCCGTTGACCAGCCTGTCCGCGGTACTGGGTAGACAGGACCCCCAGTTCGCGGTGCTGCCGGAAGGCAGCAATCTCGAGGGCTGGTCCGCGCGAGATATTGAGGAGTTGAACGACCACGTCCGCCACATGCTGCACTCTCGCCGCTCAAAGTTCGCACGTGCAATGAGAGGCTTCGGGAAATACGTCTCCAAGCGTATGTCCCACTTGACAATATCTCCGTGTCTTAACTGATCATCCCAGCGCTCGGTTTCCTCATCACCCTGTATGCAACTTTGATCACATTATTCGGTCTAGCCTGGGTCCTCTTTCTCATCGGTACGTTCCCACCCCCAATTTTCAACCCTAGAATCACCCACTAACCAAGACAAAAAGGCTGGATCAACGTGGGCGGCCGCCAACTCTACATCATCAACGTAATCGACAACGTGCTCGTCGCCCTGTTCGCGATAATGGGCGACGGACTGGCCCCCTTCCGCGCAATAGACACCTACCACATGATCTTCATAGCACACTACACATTCCTCACGTGGAAAATCCGACGCAAGCGCCAGCTCCCCGCTTTAAAGGATAAAAACGACCTCCCGACCCGCCGCGAAGTCGACCTCGACGTCGAAGACGTCATCGAAACCCCCAAAGACTCCGAACCAGAATACACAGTCCTGAACCGTCTCCAACAGCTCAAGCTATCCCACCACCAGACCAAAATGTCCAACTCGCACACTTTCTACAAGCCCCATGAAACACTCACCCACCACGCCTTTCCCCTGCGTCTCCTGATCGCCATCGTCGTGCTGCTGGACTGCCACTCGCTGCTCCAGATCTCCCTCGGCGCGTGTACCTGGGGCATTAATTATCACCATCGCCCGTTTGCATTGACGACTGTTATTCTGTGCTGCTCAATTACGTGCAATATCTCCGGCGGTGTGTTGATCATGATCGGGGACCGGAGGACCCGGAAGAAGGACGTCGTGGAGCGGCTGTTCCGGGAACAGTTGACCAAGGAGGCTATGAAGAAGATTAATAAGAAGAAGAAGAAGAAGGTGCGCGAATCGATGGATCAGGCTAGAGATGATAGACCGGGTCCTTATAGTGGGACTTGATTTTTTTCCCTATACTTTATTGTTCTAATACTTTATTGTACTGGTACTACACTTGCTACTGGTATTTTGTTATATCTTGTACTGGGATTGGTTTTGTTCATCCTGTTGCTGGGGATGTATGGCGTTTGTTTATTTATACCCTTTGGTTTATGTTCTTTATATTATACCATTAGCGTTGTTTTGTCTGGTTTGGTTGTGTAAGACTTGGATAGATCGTTGTATATTATCTGTTAGAAGTATATTCTTGGTCATTTAGGGTTGTTACCTCCAAGTTATACATGTAAAAATAGAAAGAAAGAAAGAAATAAATAAAATAGAAAAGAGAATGAATAGCAACTCCCACAATTCAGAACAAAATAAACCATTAATAATAAATCAATACTACAGTAACACAGTACACAGTACACAGTACACTCGTCACACTATAACATGACAATTCCAGTTGAACTGAATTTACTGTTACATATAAGTGAGGTAAGGTAATGTTGGCAATTAGTTGTCAACTGCATGGATGCACGCTGATCGATTCAAGCGGGATGATCTGACCCACTTGACCAATTAGAGGACACAGTACTATCTTGCACGTAACTGTGGTCATTGTTTGATAGGACAATTGGTTCCGTTCTTTCTTACTTTACATACCTACATACTGTACTCTACTCTTACCCTACATACTGTACTCTACTCTGTACTCTGTACATACAAAGGTAGTACTGAATGTATGGTTCCATGTAATGTGTCAGATTCTGCAGTTCAAGGTACGATGCAGGGTTTTTGTTTGTTATGACGATTCTGGATATCGTGTAAACCAGTTGTGGGCTCCACTTACGGACTGAACGTGGAGAAGGTATGACGGGATCTGACCAGATATATGTTGGCAAGTGGAGCTGCGATCTGGAATGTTCCCTGAGGGGTATTATTTGAGAATAATATAATCGAATAGAATAATAGAATAGGATAATAGAATAGAAGAATAGGATATCAGAATAGAAGAATAGAAGAATATTATAAAGAAAATGGTATTAAAGTGAGTAATTATATTATACAAATATGTGTATAATATAATATGTTATTGAGATGAGTCAAAGTGATGTCAATAATACCACGCTATTCCCAAATGAGGAAAGGTGCCTGAAGACTGGCCAGACGCTGCCTTCCAGTTGGGTGTCGAAAACCCAAGTGACTAAAGACACGTTGGTTACCTTTGATTACCCGCTAGAAGTGACACCTCAGGCCCGAACACTACTCAACCAGGGATAGCGTGACCGCCGCTCGCTGCCTGCCCTTTTTCTCTCTCCTTCTCCTTTCTGCCGTCAACTTCATCCTTCCTCTCAAGGCAAATCTCCATTGTGTTCAACTCAGATTTCCCGTCAACCACTCGTATCTAGGGCACCAAGCTACCCTTTTCCTCCTCCCCCCCCCTCTTCAAGTTTCTCCCACCCCATCCTCAATCTCAAGGAACTTTCAATATAACAGGCAGCCTATTTAAGTAAAAAAAAAAGCTACCCTGAGTCCTTACACTACCGGTCAAGCCCAGCTCGTCAATCTTCACCAGTTCAAGTTTTAATCTACATTCTTCGACCCGTGTGTCTTTCAATACTCAAGATGTCTGCTGCCGTCGAGAACCACGCCGACAACCAGGCCACTGCTGCTCCTGCCGCCACCGAGGCGACTAACGGCACTGCTCCCGCCGCTCCGGCGCAGTCCACCGACGCTGCCGCCGCCAGTGCTGATGAGGGACGTCGGCTATACATTGGGAATCTCGCTTATGCGACCACTGAGGGGGAGCTCAAGGAGTTCTTCAAGAGCTACAAGATGTAAGTGTTTGCGCATTGTTTTGCTCCCCCCCGTCATGACCGGCTTTGTTCGTCATAGGTGTCCTGAGGCTCGTAAGGTTTCTTGGCCCGCTCTGCTGTTAGCATTGACGGAACTACCTCACTCTTGTCATGATGTGGTCACTGGATTATGCTGGTTTCCGCTGAATTCGAGAGCGGTCTTTGACCATGTGATCGTCGTGCCACCCGTTGACTTGAACCTCAAATACTAACAATCTTGCTTACAGTGAAAGCGTCTCCATCCCTGTGAACCCTCGTACCAACCGCCCCGTTGGTTACGCCTTTGTGGACCTTGCTACCGCCCAGGAGGCCACCTCTGCCATCAACGAGCTCTCCGGAAAGGAGATCCTTCAGCGCAAGGTCTCTGTCCAGCTCGCCCGCAAGCCTGAGCCCGCTGAGGCCAAGGCCGAGGGTGCTACCAGCGGTGGTGAGGGTGCTAGCGGCAACGAGGGCCGCAAGAGGAACACCGGACGTGGCCGTGGCCGCGGTCGCGGTCGCGCTCGTGGAGGCCGCTTGGGTCGTGGAGGCCGTTCTGTAAGTTTCTTCTTTCGTCTTTCTTTCTTTGTTGGATAAGTGAATGCCCAGACTAACGCTTGCATTAGCAGAACCAGGCCCAAAATGGTCAGGCTGCCGCTCCCGCTGAGCCTACCAATGTTCCTGGCCAGGCCGCTCCCTTGGCTGAGGTTCAGAACAACCAGGTTGACGCTGCTGCCGCCGAGCAGAACAAGCAGGCTGGCAAGCCTCGCGCTCGCCCTCAGAAGCAGCGTGGACCCCCTGAGGATGGTATCCCCTCGAAGACCAAGGTCATGGTGGCCAACCTCCCCTATGATCTGAGCGAGGACAAGGTATGTTGACACTGCTCTGCTCACCAGTGAATTAGCCAAATACTAACCCCCTCTAGCTCAAGGAGATCTTCGCTGCCTACCAGCCCGTTTCCGCCAAGATCGCCCTGCGCCCCATCCCTCGGTTCATGATCAAGAAGCTGCAGGCCCGCAACGAGCGCCGCAAGGGCCGTGGCTTCGGTTTCGTCACTCTTGACTCCGAGGAACTCCAGGAGAAGGCCGTCAAGGAGATGAACGGCAAGGAGATCGAGGGTCGTGAGATTGCTGTCAAGGTCGCCATCGACAGCCCCGGCAAGGAAGATGACGCTCCCGTTGCCGCCGACGAGAAGACCGAGCAGAAGATCGAGCAGGCGACCGAGGCTCCGGCACAGGAGAACGTTGCTCCCGCTGCCGCTTAAATGACAAGTCGTTCTCAACCCGGACGAAAAAACATCCCCGGCTGAAGTAATGCATGGTCGGTGGATACGGAGGAGTGTGGACCTTCGTACGGATGATACCTTTGCTCTGTATTATCAGAGGGCGTTTATCGACAAATTTCAAAAAAAAGTTGAAAAAGACAACGAGGCCAAACAACGCAAAAGTTATCAAGTATATTTCTGTTCGACACGGTCATAAAGGGGGAGTCAAGTCGGCGAGGAGGCACCGAAATAATATTTTTATGTTTAAGCCCGGGTCGCCGCGAGGCATCTGTGGCGTGAGGGAGACACCGTAATGTGTGGTTTCACGGAGACGTGAGCTTTTGATAACGACCATTGCCTTTCTGCTATTGTATCTTAGCAACCATTTAGTTTATGATTGATTAGCCGCAAGGCTGGCCTTGTAGTGAATTTTTCTTGTTTTGTAAGTGTAGTACAACACATAGTACAACAAAGTGCAAGGACAAAGCGGACTCCACATATCCAGCTGGCGCCATGGGAGAACACTTGATGGGAATTGAGTTGGAGCTTGGCAACAAATTAAGATGAATCAGTTACCATTATTTCTTTTTTTTTTTCCTTCTCCTTTTCCTTTTCCTTTTTCTTTTTCTTTTTCTTTTTTTTTTTCCCTTTTTATTGTATTTTTACCTGAACATAAATAGTTTAGCGGAAGCCCCGCCAGGCAATACGGAGTAGACTCCGACGCTCCGATTCACCTCCACATTTCCTTATATCGTTCGACAGTCCCTATTCTCTCTTATCAGTTCGCTCTACTTTGGTAAGAGACAATTGTACGAAATGTCCAAAATGTGGGAGGTTGACCCCGAGACGAGGGCCAAGGTATGTTACTCCTCCTTTCCTTCTCCCTTCCTTCTCCTTTTCTTTCTCCTTTAAGGAATCGGTGCATCGTTAACTTTATGCATAGCTCGTCCAGATCTCCAAAACCAACGGAAATGACAGATGCTGCGACTGCGGTGCGCCCTCACCGCAATGGGTTTGTTCTCTCTAGCACTTCTACTCCACCTCCACTGACCCGGTTGAACGACACAGGCCTCCCCTAAATTCGGAACATTCATCTGTCTCAACTGCGCAGGCACCCACCGCGGTCTAGGCGTGCACATCTCCTTCGTCCGCTCCATCACAATGGACGCCTTTAAGATCTCCGAAATCCAACGCATGGAGAAAGGCGGCAACGAGCCCTGGAAAACTTTCTTCGACGACCACGTCATCACGCAATCCGAAGGCCGCACCTTCGAAGACTCCACAATCAAAGAACGCTACGAAGGCGACGTCGGCGACGAATACAAAGAACGACTCTCTGCTACAATCGAAGGTCGCGAATACGTCCCTGGTCAGAAGCCTCCTCCTCAACCTAAGAAGTCTGCCGTGGCCGAGCCGGCCTCGCGGTCTGGAACACCGCTGGGTCGCGCATCGCCTGCTTCACTGGACGGGGGGAAGAAGGAGCGGAACGAGGCGTATTTCGCGAAAATGGGCGCGGAGAATGCCTCGCGCTCGGATTCTGTGCCGCCCTCGCTGGGGGGGAAGTATACCGGCTTCGGGGGCGGGTTGCCTGCTTCTTCGGAGAGGGGGGGAGGAACCACTGGGAATGCGCCCGGTTTGGACGAGTTCCAGAAGGATCCCATGGCTGCGTTGACGAGGGGGTTCGGGTGGTTCGCTACTGCTGTTGGGAAGGGCGCGAAGACTGTCAATGATTCTTATATTCAGCCTACTGCTAAAACGGTATCACCTCCACCTCTACACCACCCCAACCCTATCAATCCCCAATACCCACCAAAAAACTAAGTAAATACTAAAACTAAGAATAGATATCCCAATCCGACCTCGCCGCCCAAGCACGCATCCACGCCACTACCCTCGGCCAAAACATTCAAACAGGAGCCCGCGGCGCCGCGGGCCAATTCCAGCGTTTCGTCGAAGGTCCTGACCATAGTACTAATAGTAATAGCAATACCAATAATAGCACAGCAGGATCTACTCGCGGGAACGATCCCGATCGGAAGGATTTCTGGGATGATTTCGCGACTCTGGCTGCGCAGGATTCGCGGCGGAATGTATCTGTCAATAGGTCTGGTGCTATTGGGACGGCGGCTATGAAGAATGGGCCTGGTTCTGGTTCTGGTTCTGCTACTGCTTCTGGGGGTGGTTCTGGGACTAAGACGGGGAAGGAGAAGGATGATTGGGGGGATGATTGGTGATTTTTCTTTTTTCTTTAGGGTTTGGTTATTTTTGGGTTGGTTTGGATGAGTGAGATGTAGATAAATGAATGTTTTGTTTTGTTTTGTTCTTTATTTCTTGGTGTTTAATAGATTGTTAGATCGTTAGATATATTTACATATACATATACATATGGTATACATATAGTATACTGTATAGTAGTAATTCAATACTAGTATACATCCAACTACATCATACTACATACAGTACATAAGCAACATAAGTACTAAACTTGAAGATAGATTAAATGAAATCCCCCCTCAACTCCGCCAAAACACCCTTAACCCTGGGCGCCGTCATCCTCTCAAAGCGATCAACACTCATGACGAACGTCCCCCTCCCAGCACTCAGACTGCGCAAATGCTTAAGATACCCGACCATTTCCTTCAGCGGCACCTTCGCCGTGATAGTGCGCGGCCTATTCGTTCCGGCTGCCTCGATCCCATTCGACGCCTGGAAGGGGTCAGGCGGCGCGTACACTTTATTCGGGTTTATTTGTTGTTCTTGCTTTTCATGTTCATCGTGGTGATCCGAGTCACTGTCTAGGGAGATGATGTGGCCGCCGCGCGAGGAGGAAATGTCGTGGACTACTGGGCCCAGACTTCCTTCGTCGATGCTTATGCTTACGTTCATCAGCGGTTCCATTAGACTTGTCCGGTCTTGGAGGGAGTGGAGGGCGGCGGTGGTGGCGTGGCGGGCTGCTGCTGAGAGGGACGAGGGGGTTGTGTCTGTGCCGTGGAGGTGGGATGGGTCGAGTGTTAGGGTTACTTTTGTGGCGTGCATTGGGAAGGTGTATTTTGGGCCGCGGGCGAGGGCGGCTAGACAGCCGTTTTGGAGGGATGTGCGGAGGGTCGGGATGTCCAGGCCGCTTGGGAGGAGGGGGCTTTCTTCGATGCCTTTTTTGCTCACTTCGATTTGGAGGTCTGGGGTGGAGATGGTGATTTGGTTGCCGTTTATGTTTGTTGTGGTTGTGGAGGTGGTGTCTGGGGAGGTGTCTGGGGAGTCGGTGAGAGGCTCGATTTGGGCTGTGCAGCCGGCTTTGCCTTTTCGGCCGGCGATTTCTTTATCGAAGACTTTTGTGGTCGGGGCGGAGGCGTCGAGGGGACATTCGCGGTAGCCGATTTCGATGCGGCCCATTGAGGCTTTGGCTTTGAGGTCGTTGAGGAGGCGGTCGCGTGCGATTTCGAGGTGTAGCTCGCCCATGCCGCTTAGGAGTGTCTGGCCTGAGTCTTCGTCGACGGTGACGTGGAGACTGGGGTCTTCGCGGAGGAGCATGGATAGAGATTCTTGGAGGCGCTTCTCTTCGCTGAGGCTGTGGGGTTCGACGCTGGCGAAGAAGACGGGTGGGGGCACGGCGATGGGCCGGAGCTGGAGGGTGTTGAGGGGCTCCGGGGGGGTGGGCTTGTTGCCGGAGCAGGAGACTAGCGTGTCGCCTGTTCGGGTGTGTTTGAGGCCGACGACTACGCCGATGTGGCCTTCGGGGATGGAGTCGACTTCGACGGCGTCGTTGGCGTACATTTTCAGGAGACGGGGCGCGCGCTCGGAGACGTTCAGGTTGGTGTTGTAGAGGACGCTGTTGCGGTCGAGAGAGCCGGAGTAGACGCGCACGTAGACTAGCACGCCTCGCTTGGGGTCGTTGACGACTTTGAAGGCCAGGCCGCAGCCCTGTAGCTTTTCGATGGCGTTGCGGGACTCGGTTTGGATGACCGACTTTTTCTTTTGCTTGCCTTTTCCGCCGGCGGCTTTCTCGCCTTGTTCGACGAGGAGGTCGCCGGATAGGAGGCGCCGCAGGCTGCCTGTGACGCCGCCGATGCTGACCTCTGGATCGGGGGTTTCCGTAGGGCTGGGGAGGAGATTGGTCACGGCGTCGAGCAGGGGCTGAACGCCGATGTTGCGGAAACTCGCGCCGGCAAAGATGGGGATGATCTTTCTGCCTTGTTCTTCTAGGAGGCATCTGCGGAGACTGTCGAGGATGTCGTTGGCGGGGACGGCGAGATGGTCTTCGCACTCGAAGAATTTCTCCACCATGACTTCGTCGTGCTCGCTGAGCAGCTCGACGAGGGCGGTCCTGGCGCGTTTGAGTTCCTCTGCAAGCTCTGGCTCTTCGCTGGCCAGTTGCTCCAGGCTCAGCATCTTCACCGTCTTACCGTCGCCCTCGTTCCATCGGAGACCTTGGAGGTTGATGGCGTCTGCAACGCCGATGAAGCGTCCGTTGCCGCCTTCGAACCAGGGGATCTGGCAGACAGCGGGCCAGCCGCCTAGTCGGGAGGCGACCTCGCGGACGGTGCGTCCGAACGCGGCGCCGTCTCTGTCAAGCTTATTGATGTAGACCAGACGGGGGATGCGGTAGGTACTTGCTTGGTGCCAGACTTGCTCTGTCTGGGCTTCCACACCAGCCACGCCGTCGAGGATGCACACTGCTCCGTCAAGGATACGCAGGGACCGCATGACTTCGAATGTGAAGTCTGCGTGCCCCGGAGTGTCAATCAGATTCACGGTATGTGACGCCGCAGATCTGGGGGCCTGGGACTGTTGAGCAGGGATATCGCCTGCTGATTCGGGTGGCCAATGGAAGGTGATGGCCGCTGATTGAATGGTGATGCCTCTGGCGCGTTCAGCGGGCAGAAAATCAGTCACCGTAGACCCCTCGTCCACGTCTCCTAATCGTCTGGTGAAACCACTGTAGTAGAGCATGCGCTCGGTGGTGGTTGTTTTGCCCGCATCAATATGGGCAATGATGCCGATGTTCCTAGTCCGGTCGAGCGTTTCCGCCTGATACCTTGAAACAGCTGAAGAGAATCCATTTGCCCGGATAAAATTGACCCCTCCAGGCCCTTTAGCCATCGGCGACTGGAGTCCTAGGCGATTCATTGAAATGGGCTGCAGTCGCGCTGCTCGGTGAGCGCGCAAGAAAGGAGCAGCGACCATGATCGCGATTGTCCTTGAAACATTTGACGGTCAATTGAGTGTCTATTCAATTGCCGGCATAATCCTCTTGTTTTCTACACAAAAGGTCGGGTGTACAGTCCACGGGGTACGTTCAAGTAAAAATGAAGTTCTCCCAAACATTCGGATGTGTATTTGGAGTCAGTGCCTGACCAATCAGGTGTCGGAACAACGACGTAACCTTCCGTTGGATTTCATTCATTTCATTTCATTTCCTTCTCTCTGTCAACTCCACACTTGCCCTTGCTTTCCCTTTCCCCCTTCACCCTATCCTACCGTTTTCAATTCTGTTCGGGGGCTATCGGTGAGTTTCTGTCATTTGTTTTTACAATTTGAAATAGGAACATTGTTGATAATTAATCTGCCTGCAGTGCGGTGCAGACGTGGCCTAACTAGGTACTTACTAAACTACACTATTTGATTCCCCTCCGAAGTCAAGAGTAAAGCCATGGATTACTCCGCCATCTCACAAGACCCCGATCACCCCACCGGTACCTCGCCCTGGGCCTCCCCTCGACCGACTCAGACTACCTTTCATCCGTCGATCACCAGTGACATTCCTCCCTCGCCCTTAGCTCCCGATACCGATAGGGCGTCGCAACCGGAAAGCTTCCGAGGGACGGTGGAAGAACGAAGCGATTCGCCCGATCTGTCCGAAAGATTGCAGACTTCTCAGCTGGGCGATCATGATCACCCTAGTGAACAGTCATCGTACGCCGCGCAGCAGCACTATGCGCAGCAACCGCGCTCCCAGCTCCCCGCTCGGTACCAGACCGGGGCCAGGCAGCATGCCAAACCACCCGCTCCATTGTACAGAATCCAGGCGAAAATCACCAGCTTAGAGAGAACAGGAAAGAAAGACCCTGTTTTACGGTTTGATGTCCATGTGAGAGCTTTCTGCGAATCTGAATCCGGTGCCACGACTAACCCCCTATGCACAGACCAACATTCCCAAGTTCCGGACTACCCAATATCGCGACGTGCGCCGAACCCATTCCGAATTTGTCAAACTCGCTGAGCATTTGATGTCCGCCAACCCCGAAGCCTTCGTGCCCGCCGTGCCCCCTCCATTGACCCCCGCCGGTGCCGGAACGGAGGAGGATGAGATCCGCGTGAAGGCCTCCATGCAGAGGTGGCTGAACACCGTCTTAAACAATGAAGTTCTGATGCAGGATGACGAGGTTACGCTGTTCGTGGAAAGCGACTTTGGCTACAGCCCGGTGGTCCGCATGAAGCAGCCCGCCACCGGCATGCGGAGGAAGGTGCTAAAGCAATTTGCCCCCCCTCCCGATGACACCCCCGAACTGCAAAATGCCCGACCGGTGGTGAAAATGTTCTACCTCGGAAGTATGGATGCCAGTCACAAGGTGGACCGCGTAGTCAAGGGTCGTCGAGGTATGTAGCCACCCCCCCATCAGGAACGCCGGCTAACTGGATGCTCAGGACTTGGTCTTGCGGAGTCGGAGTTTGGCACAAAGCTGGGACAGATGCACGTTCAGGAGACGCACCCAGGTCTTGCGAATGCCTACCGGAAGTTAGGCAAGGTGGTCCAGACGGTCGGAGATTACCACGCTGTACAGGCCACTGCGGAAGCCACCACGCTCGGGGAGCCCTTGAGTTATCATTCGTCGGATGCCTTTATCGTCAAGGAAACTCTCACCAACCGCCACATCCTCCTCCGAGAATTGACCCAAGCCCAAACGACTACGCGCAGCAAACGCGCCGCCGCAGACCGACTGAAGGTCAGCTCTTCGGTTCGCCCGGATAAGGTTGACGAAGCCATCAATGCGCTGGATGAAGCTCAGAGCCATGAGGACTACTTAACAAAGAGGGCACACCGGGTGACGTCGAACCTGCTTCAAGAGAAGCGTCGCTGGTTCGACCGGACCACGAGTGATCTTCTCGCGAGTCTGCGCGAGTACACGCTGCGCCAAATTGAAACCGAACGCCGTACCCTCGCGACTCTGGAGAGTGTCCGGCCTGACATTCGCGCGATCGATGCCTCCGGTGGACTGAGCCGGCTTGGCCGCGAGGCTCACCCGACCAGACGGCCAAACCTCGGGTCAAGTCAAGGTCCGAAGGGAGACGCGTGGAGTGGAGTCCCTCGTCGTAGTGACGGCCTGGGACGCAGCATGAGTGGCAGCATGCTCTCGCCCACATCCGAGCCCGAAGAAGAGGTGAATGGACAGGGCAAGGGAAGACTGCGCTCTGCTAGTGGCGTTAGTTCTATCGTGGAGGAAGATGACGGTGACCGTCTGGACGCCCGAAATGCAGCCAGTCGACTGGCCACCAGCACCTTCTAGTTCGCTGTAGATTACGGATATTCATGATTGAGATTCCCCTGTGATAACTGTTTTCACCCATGGTGTTGAGCCGGACGTGCTTCAGTCTAAATCAGTCTAAATGTGTTCTTGACGATGTTCATTGTGCGCTTGTTTATGTCCCAGTCCTACCAGGATTTGTTATATCACGTTCTGGGCTTCAGCTATAGCCCTGCAAATTTCTATTACTACATAGTATCATCATGTGTGATCTTTAACCACTACATGTCCAATGAAGTACATTCGTTGTATATCAGTTCACAGCCTTCCAGTCTCAAGCCTATATTCGAATTCATACCGTGAAGCCTTCTCTTTGACAAAGATATGCAAACTGAGTTCTTCCGAGTCAATGGTCCAGCCACAATATACAGATCTCCCGGCACCGAATCATCGACATTGTCAGACTCGATCCATACCGGACAGAATACGCGTGAGTTCAGCTCGCTCGAATGCCGCTGTTTCGGCCCGTTGGTCCATGTCACCGAGGACGAGGAAAAGAGGCCAGGTATGATACGGTGCCGGCTTGTTGCAGGACGTTCAGTGGCAGTTTTCAGTTTAATGAGTTGAGTCGCAGTATAGGCTATATTATGCAGGTGTAGGTTCCCGTTAGGGTGACATGTCTGCTTTCACTGTATATTATAGTAGTAATGTGATCATAACATGATAAAGTTAACATGTGGCTCTGGGCGAAGCATGACTTGCATAAGTCTTAGGGTATACCAGATCACGGCCATCTATACAACTACTGTCTATATCCATGAATATCTCAACGCTCCGCAAGGACTATCCGCATTACTGTTTACAATCCCACCATGAACTATTTAATTAACCACAATTCTTTGAACACCATCACCGCGGTAAAGCAACACAAGTTAACTCTTCACCTGAAGCATCTCGTAGAATAAAACATGAACATAAACATAAACACAAACACCGTGAAAGCTTCATCTCACGATCCTCTCCCACCAAACCAGTCTTCCCTAGAGATACGACTACAAGTAAAGATGGAGCCACGCTTCAGAGACCGAATCGTCGAACTCCAGCTGCATCCTCCCCGCCTGCTCATGGCAGCACAAGCTCTCACCGAAGCTCACATCCCCATAGTCGAATACGGAGACCAGATCCAGTTCAGAATGGGTGTTCCTACTGTACTCATAGTACGCCTCCATCCATCCCATTCATCTACACCCTCTCTCCTCCATTAAAAAAAAAAAAAAAAGCAAGTAGAATGGGCAATCCAAGACATCCACCTCCCCCACGCCACAAACACCCTAACGTCCCACGGCTTCCCCCAAACCCAAACACCCACCCCCGGCCACACCACCAACACAATAACCCACCTCATCGACGCCACCGGCTGGCAACGCATAATCCTCCACCCCCTCTCAACCCTCAACCTCGGAATAGGAGACACCGCCCCCGTCCAATCCACCTTCGACTACGGTGTGAGAGTCTACACCCCCAAGCCCGTCAGGTACCTCCTCTCGCTCATACAGTACCTGCTCGACCACCCCGTCACGGATAACGGGAGGCAGCGCGTGTACGTGTACCTCAAGGCGTTCATCGGGTACTTTGTTTTCAGGGACCCGCTGCATACCGGCGGGTGGGTGGAGGGGTTTGAGGCCGAGGAGGATTATCGGATTAGGGTTGCTAGGGCTATTATGGTGGTTAATGGGTGGGAGTGGGGGAATACTAGTGGGGTTTATTTGGGTATTGTGGAGGGGTTGGTTAGGGATTGGAGGGGGATGTATTTTCTTTCCAGTTAATTTTTTTTTTTTTTTTTTTTTTTTTTTTTTTGGGTTTTTTTTTTTTTTTTTTTTGCGAGTTAGGTCTTTGTTGTTTTTTTTTTTTTTAATTTAGTGGTGTTGTTCTTCTTTTTGCTGGTGTTTTTGTTGTTTGGTGGTCTATGGTTTAATTTGATGGGTTATGAGTTAGGTTGAGGTTATGAATATCATCTCTTGACTATAGTCTTGATACTGCAGTAGTAGTATACTATGAAGTACGCTGAAGTGTTCCCAAATAGGTATCGAACCCCGAGCTCCAGCAATCCCCACTAGTAGTCGATTCTGATTGCTTCGGAGAGTTTTTGGCCCACTTGATTTCAAAGCAGTCATTACGTAGCTATAAAGCTCTTGAACGGTGACCCCTCTTATGGTGTATCAGTGAATTTTCACCTACAGACTAATACTAGCGGAACATGGCGCCTTTGAATGTGTTTTTGTACGTTATTTATACCCATTCATATAGATGAGGTGCTAACTGTTCAGCACCGGTGTCACCGGGTATATCGGTGGCGAGGTCTTTTATAATGTCCACCAGGCGCACCCCGACTGGAAGTATGCCGTCTTGGTCCGCAACCAGGACAAGGCTGCTCAGGTCACCAGCCAATATCCCGATGTGAGGACCGTCCTTGGAGACCTCGACTCGCTGGCTGTGATCGAGGAGGAGGTTAAGAATGCCGATATCGTGTTCAGTATGTGCACTTTTTCATCGTCGTATGAGCTATAGCTGATTATGTAGACTGCGCTGATTGCGACCATGTTGCGTCTGCCGAGGCCATCGCCAAGGGTGTCGCTCACCACACTCCCGAGAAACCAGTCTGGTTGATCCACACCTCCGGCACCGGTATTCTGACCGTGGAGGACTTCCGGACCAACACGTGGGGTCTTTACCGGGCCAAGGAGCACAACGATTGGGAGGGCGTCGATGAACTGGTCAACCTGCCCGATGACTCGTTGCACCGGAACGTCGACAAGATCATCATCGAAGCCGGTCTGCGCAGTCCCCAGAGCGTCAAGACCGTCGTCGTCTGCCCGCCTACCATCTACGGTCCCGGCCGTGGCCCCGGCAACCAGAAGAGTGTGCAAGCTTACTGGCTTGCATCTGCCGTGTTGCAAAGGAAGAAGGGATTCCTGGTCGGCGAGGGCAAAAACATCTGGCACCAGGTCCACGTCCAAGACTTGAGCAACGTCTATCGGGCTCTCGGGGATGCCGCAGCTGCAGGCGGTGGAAACGCCACCTGGAACGACAAGGGTTACTACCTTGCCGAGAACGGCCAGTTCGTCTGGGGAGATATCCAGCGCCAAGTCGCTCAAGTCGCCTACGAGAAGAAGCTCATCCCATCCCCCGACGTTGAGTCGATCCCCGATGCGCAGGTGACAGAGCTCAACCAGTTCGGTCTGTATGCCTGGGGCAGTAGTTCCCGGGGTCATGCCCTGCGTGCCCGTAAATTGCTGGGCTGGTCGCCTAATAAGCCTAGTTTGAAGGAGCTGATTCCTGAAATTGTGGACATTGAGGCCAAGGCATTGGGGCTGTGAATGTGAAGTTAATTATAAATAAATCATGATAAGATGAATTTGATTTAATCTGAGATTAGTACGTAAACCAAAGCGCTGCTTTTTTCTTTATTTTTCCATTGTTGTCGTACTTTAACCTATTTTTAGAATTCCTTTGATGGACATTAGGTATGTGTTGTTGGGTGCTAGACAAGCAATGTGAAATAACCAGA
Organism: Aspergillus avenaceus; assembly: GCA_009193465.1. Lineage (NCBI taxonomy): Eukaryota > Fungi > Ascomycota > Eurotiomycetes > Eurotiales > Aspergillaceae > Aspergillus > Aspergillus avenaceus. Next base: position 18,783 of record ML742106.1, on the reverse strand, counting down.
ACCTCATCTCTTCAGAAATAGAACTATTGTCTAGTTGATATGTAAAGTGGGGATTGGAAGATAGAGAATAGAGAATAAAATAGAGAAGATAAATGAATTGCTATATCAATATATCACTCTACAGCCGGTTAATTCAATAATAAAATATAGTTTAAGATAGTGATTAAATGTTAATGAATGATCCAATAAAAGTAGAAATAGGAATAATAAAGATAAGAAAGAGAAGTAGAAAGAGGAGTAGAAAGAGGAGTAGAAAGAGGAATGAAAAGAAAAGAGACTATAAATTACGATAATACAATAAGCGGAGAGGAAAAGCTTAGCGCCGAGCGCGGGTAACAAACGAAATTAAGCGCGAGACTCAATCTTCTTTATGTATCACTTCTCCCATACTCTAAGACATCCTTTGTCTTGGTTCAGCGCGCACGTCAGCTTTCCCTTCGCATGTTATTTCCACTCCAGGTTGTTTCACCTTCCTTCCCTTGGCTCTCCAATACCTATCAACCCTTTCTCGCCTACCTTGCCCAATTGCAACCAAGCTAACCAAGCTAGAATCCAGGTTTCACCCATGACTTGCGAGCTATCGGAAACATTCCGGTTCTCTGCCTGAGCAATCCAAGGTAGCTTTGGCCGACTTGTCATGGCTCCAGGTGGCGGAGGAAAACGAAAGAGAGGTGATAGAACGTGGTCGGGCGATTCGGGACACGACAGCCAGCGACCTTCTCCCCATCGACCGGGTAACCTAAATATGGCGCAACAACACCATCAGCCCCGCGACCACTTTGATTCACGCGGACGAGGACGCGGACGGGGGAATCGAGGTGGTAGGAATAACATGGGTCGGAGACCTAGTAATGATGGCCAGAATCAGGCTGGTGGTCGGAAGGACAACGCCATGTCCCCTCCAAGTACGACTCCTGCGAAGGACATTCCCGACCAGAACCAAGCAAATAATACCTCGATGAATCCACCGCAACTGCCTCCTTCCCCATCTCCTGCTCCGCCTCACCCTCAGCCGCAGTCTCAGTCACAGTCACACCCTCCACCTCCACCGAGACCCCAGCTGTCGCACGTGCCTCCTGTGCAACCTGCACGGCCGCCTCCCCCATTTGACTATGAGTACGTAAATGATCAGGTTCTGCAGGAGTGGTCCTCAGGGGGGAGACAAAAACTAGTCGAGGATGGTGTTCGCACAAAGAACGAGCAAGATATTACTAGCTTAGCGGCCGTCTACCAGGAACTTATTCGAAGCGCGTTCTACGGACGGATGTCGCCGACCGACGCAGGTGCGGTAGTGAAGGATATAATCGGCGAAGATGTTGCCGCAGAGGACATTGAAATGAATGGTGAAGGCCAGGCGACAACGGACCTTGATACCCGCTCCCTGTTTTTGGATACTTTATCGATTGTAACCGATGCCGACACCACGAACCCTGCCTTGAGGCCGCTGGTGTTCTCTACAGGTATCAATGCGGCGCTAATGCGACTTCAGCTGGATACTCCACTTCTCCAGTCTCTGGGTCTTGTTCGCGATACGTTTGCGCGGATGGGAATCCGGAAGCAGACCAATTTGCTTTATCGACAGTCGAACTACAATCTGTTGCGAGAAGAGTCGGAGGGATACTCCAAGCTACTGACGGAACTGTTCACGACCAGCAACAACGAACCACCGTCGAGCGAGGTGGTTGAGGATACTTTTGAAAGAGTCAAGGCCATGATCGGTGCATTTGATATGGACGTTGGTCGAGTCCTTGATGTTACGTTGGATGTTTTTGCCGCAGTTCTTGTCAAGCAATATCGTTTCTTTGTCAAACTTCTTCGTGCTAGCTCATGGTGGCCCAAGGAGGACGCTTTCCGCAGCGCGGACGGTGATAGCCGTGACTCGGGACTCCCTAACTGGGCTCTACCTGGGTCCACGGGCTGGGTGACAACTGACGAAGAACGTGCCGAGGCTGTTCAGGCGAACGAGCATCGGGACAAGGAATTTTGGAAGCGGGTCAGGAACATTGGAATGCGTGCCTTCTTTGAGATCGGTCGCAAACCAATTTCGGAGGACGAAATGAAGCGTATTCTACCGGAAAGCAGTAGTCTCTCTGAGGAGGAAGTTGAAACGCGTAAATGGATCGAGGAGACAGGCACTCTGCCGCCCAAGGGAAATAGAGTGGCCGCCCAGCTCCTGGGATTCAAGCTTCGTTTCTATTCGTCGCGAGCTCGGGGTAAATCGGATATCCTTCCAGACAATCTCATCTATCTGGCAGCGTTGCTGATAAAGGTGGGGTTCATCTCCTTGCGTGATTTGTACCCTCACTTGTGGAGGCCAGACGATTCCATGGACACCTTAAAGGAAGAAAAGATGAAAGAGAAGGCAGAAAGGGAGCGAGCAGCGCGGCCCGGTGGTGGCGTCAATGCATTGATGATGGCCGGCGCCTTGACTGATGATACTCTACCGACTCCTCGCATTCGCGAATCGGAGACCCGATCAGCTACCCCGGGCAAAGACCAAGAGACCGATAAATCTACCCCAGCCAAGACTGAGGAAGATGACCTCCCAGAGCCGTCTGATCAGAAGGTGATGCTCCTCAAAAGTTTACTTGCCATCGGTGCTGTCCCCGAGTCGTTGTACATCCTCAGCAAATTCCCCTGGCTTATGGACGGCTATCCGGAGCTTCCAGAGTTCATACATCGCGTTCTTCACCAATGCATTAGCAAGGTCTACGCTTCATTACGGCCATTGCCTTCCGCAGACGAACTTAAGGAACAAAAGCAGATTCTAAGTTCGGACCAGACGGGTCTGCCTAAGGGCCAGATTCGTCTCTCACAAGCCCCGCCGAGACGGGTACTCCGGTGGGCTCAACTGGACAAGGAGGACACAAACGATGGGACAGATTATCGATTCTACTGGGATGACTGGGCTGATAACATTCCCCTCTGTCAGAGCGTTGACGACGTTTTTGCTCTGTGTTCGTCGTTCCTGAACCTGTCCGGTCACAAGATCGGCCAAGATGCGAGTCTCTTGACTAAGCTCGCGCGAATCGGTAAAGAGAACATTCAGAAGGATAATTCGCCTGAGAATAGAGCGCGGTGGCAGGATCTTTGCAAGCGTCTTCTGGTACCCGCCATCAGTTTGACCAAAGCGAACCCCGGCGTCGTCAACGAGGTGTTTGACTTGATAAGCGTCTTCCCTCGAGAAACTCGATACAATATGTACGCTGAATGGTATTCTGGACAAACATCACGCTTACCGGATATCAAATCCGCTTTTGACCAAGCGAGGGCCGAAACCAAAGATGTTCTCAAGAGGCTGAGTAAAACGAATATCCGACCAATGGCCCGCGCCTTAGCGAAGATCGCGTATGCCAACCCAGGAATTGTCATCAACGTTGCGATCAGTCAAATCGAATCGTATGAGAATCTTATCGAGGTTGTTGTCGAGTGTGCGCGTTACTTTACCAACCTTGGATACGACATATTGACATGGGCATTGATTAGCTCGCTGGGCCAAAAGGGAAGGAGTCGTGTGCAAGAAGGCGGATTGTTGACCAGTCGTTGGCTGAATGCCCTGGCAACCTTTGCCGGTCGAACATTCAAGCGCTACTCGGTAATGGACCCTGGTCCAGTACTGCAATATGTTGTTGAACAGCTTCGACACAACAACTCCACTGATCTTATTGTGTTGGAGCAAATGATTAGTTCCATGGCTGGCATCATCACTGACACCAATTTTAACGACTCTCAAATACAGGCCATGGCAGGTGGCGAGGTTCTTCAAGCCCAAACTATTCTACAGCTACTTGATCGCCGGCATGAATCGAAAACTACCTCGAAGAGACTTATGAGAGCGCTGACGTCTTCGAAACTAGCTGGCCAGTTGCTTATCGCTATTGCCCAGGAACGTTGGACATGTATTTTCAAGGAATCAGAGGCATCTTCGGAGCTCAAGCTGCTGGGTAATGTTTTTGATGAGATCCATCGTATCTTAGCGCAATATCTGGATCTACTTCGCAGCAACATGTCAGTGGAAGAATTTGATTCATTTGTTCCAGATCTTGCATGTTTGATTGGTGAGTTTGGTGTTCAGCCAGAAGTAGCGTTCTGGATTCGACGTCCCAGTGTCGCCAAGAGGATATGCGAGAGTGAAAGAACATCGCAGGAAGAGGAGGCGACGGCCACGAAAACTACTCCCAGCGAAGAGCAATCTCCATCCAAAGCCGATGCTGACAAAATGGAGACGGACGAAGGAGAGGCAACAGCGCAGGACGGCGAGCCATCCGCAGAGGACAACATGGATGTCGATAAGGAAAAGTCCGAGAACGCGCCCGATGCAGATGCTGTAAATGCCACCACAGAACAAGCCATTGCCACTGCTTCAGCTACTATAGAACCTCCGCCCCTCAATCCTGTCATGCAAGAACTCCAAGATCAGGTCAAATCTGCTCTGCCGACGGAAACATGGGGCGTTGTTGGCCTCCACTTCTACGCCACCTTCTGGCAGCTATCACTCTATGATGTGCATGTACCTCAAAAAGCATACGAGGACGAAATAGATCGTCAGAAGAAGAAGGTCATTGCGATTGGAAACGATCGATCTGATATCAGCATGGCTGGCACCCAGAGGAAAGAGCGGGAGAAGAAGCAAATAACTCAACTTCAGGACCGGATTTTGGAGGAGAATAAGGCCCATTTGAAATCGTACGGCCAGACCAGGACGAAGCTACAAAAGGAGAAGGACCGCTGGTTCGCGGGTATGCGCGGAAAGCACGATTCATTAAATGTTTCTCTCTTAGAGCAGTGCTTCTTGCCTCGGCTACTGTTGTCCCCTATTGATGCGTTTTACTGCTTCAAGCTGTTGAAGTTCCTTCATACATCTGGCACTCCTAATTTTCGGACTGTCGGTCTTTTGGACCAACTGTTCCGGGAACAACGGCTTACTGCGCTAATCTTCCAGTGTACCTCAAAGGAATCAGACAACCTTGGCCGTTTTTTGAACGAAATTATTCGTGACCTCGGTCGTTGGCATGCCGACAAGGCTGTGTATGAGAAGGAGGCATTTGGAACAAAGAAGGATCTCCCTGGCTTTGCGATGACCGTCGATCCAGAAGGCAAGCCGACCACATTCTTAGAATACGAGGACTTCCGCCGACTACTTTACAAATGGCACCGTTTGTTAGCTGCTGCGTTGAAGACCTGCTTGAACGGTGGCGAATACATGCACATCCGCAACGCTATTAGTGTGCTCAAGGCGGTCGTGCAAAACTTCCCTGCCGTGAACTGGATTGGCCGTGATATGCTGGCAAGCGTAAACAATCTGAGTCAGACGGACGAGCGTGACGATGTGAAGATTCCCGCAGCATCGCTCATTGGCGACCTCAACCGGCGCGAGAAGAAGTGGATGCTTCCCCAAGCGTTCATGATCACTAGCCAACCGGCCGCTGGAAAAGGCAATGCCCCGAGGAGCGAACCCGATAAAATTGCAGGTGGGAAAGCTGGGTCACAATCTACTAATCCGGCTTTAAATGCTGCCGCCGCTGAGTTCAAACCGCCTAACGAGTAAGTTGACCGGATAGTTACCCCACAGAACTAGTACCGGATGCTAATCATTTACCGCCAGACCCCAAGCTTCTAGATCAGAGCTCTCGAAGGCAGAGGTTGAGGATGGGGAAATCGAGGACGCCAAAATGGCTGATATTGTGACCAAGAGCTCTGATGAAACAGGAAAACCGGCCGAAAAGCCGTCTGAAGAGCCTGCTCCTGAGTCACAGGAGGGTGACTCGGCCGCAGCACAGCCTTCTGTTGCCGAGGCACAGCAAGCAAGTGCCAACGAATCAGCAACCAGTGAGACTCCAGCTACTCCAGTTTCAGAGGCCCGCCCCGCGGGGCAGTCGGCCCCTGCTTCATCTACACCTGCATCTCAGGCTCCACCCAAAGGTCCCGAGCCAAGTCGGCAACCGAACATTCCCCGGCGCCCTGAACCGGAACGAGCGCCGCCCAGCAATCAGAACATGCGTTCGCAGACACACACGCCAAACCGTTCATTCCGGGATGATGCCAGACTTCCGCCGCGACCTGACCTTTTGGACGAGAGACGAGATAGACACCCGGAATTTCCTCGTGGTGGCCGTTACGGCGGCGAGCATGACTACAATCGCCCGTTCGATCAACATGGCAACTATGGCCGTCTTGATCGAGAGTATCCTATGAGGCCACCTCCAATGGACGAGTCGTTCCGCGGTCATTCTTATCGCGACGGACGCCTTCCCCGAGACCCAGAGTGGCCCGACCGCTCTGGAAGGTTGCGGCCCGCTGATGCTCGAGATGCCCCCCCTGCCGCACGTTCCGGCCCGCCGACTCATCCAGATCGTGCGGAGTTGATACACGACCATCCTGATCGAGAAGGCTACCGACGCGGGGAACCCGTGCGGCCCGACAAAGATGATCGCCGGTCCTTGCCGTCTAGAACTTTGTCCCCTCAAAGGATAGAGCTGCCCAACCGGCCAGAACGGTTCCCCGATGAGCGCAGATCAGGCAATTTCCCCCAGGCTCATTCGCGACACGAAGACTTGCCGACAGGGCCTCGCAGCGAACGCCTTGGACGACCCCCTATGGATATCCCTGACACAAGAGAAACGGACCTGGGTCATGGACGTCTGCGCCAACCAGATGCTCCTGCAGAGATTCCCTCTGGTCCCCGGGTACGTAATGCTCCCGGACGAGGCGGACGAGGCGGTCCCGCGCCCTCCACTGGCCCTGGGTCTATGGAGCGACAACCCCCTACTGGGCCAGGCCGGCAGGGCATGCGTGGTGGACCTGATCAGTCTGCCTCAGCGAATGCCTCATCTCCTGGGCCTGAGAGACTTGAGGCCAGTGGAATTCATCCCGATCGCCTGAAAAACCTCCAACCACAACCTTCGGATGGCGGTTTTGGTGGACCTGTGCGTCCCAATCAGCCTTCCTCTCCGGCATCTATTGTTCCGCCATCAGGCCCTCGTGGTGCGCTTGGACCGCCACAAGGACCATCGTCTCTTAACCGCGGGCCACCCCAGGGTCCTGGCTATGGCGGTGAAAGGGGACGCGGAGATAAACGGTTCGCGGGTATCAACAACATGCTGCAGCAGTCTGGTGGGTCTGGAGAGCGTGGAGGTCCAGGGCCAACAATCCGTGGCAGAGGTGCTAATCGTCAGGCTGCTGGGGTGAACGCTTCAGCTCCCCAAACTCCCGGGGTACCTGACGACAGTGGCCGTTTGGGCTCGGCACAAAATCGGCCTGACCTTATGGCTGGCCGGTCTTCCGCCTCATTCACTGACGACGACGGACATCGGAATCGGCCGGGCTTGGCTCGTGAAGGTGATGAGGCCGGACCAGAGTCACGGAGGTCTATGCGGTATTCGTCGGGGCATGACCGTGATCGTGACCGCGAACGCGACAGAGAGCGGGACCGGGACCGTGATAGAGATAGGGAACGTGACCGTCGGGCCGGCGATGACGAGTCAACACGGAGTGGCAGTCGACGGGAAGAATATAGAGATCGGCCACGAGAGTTGGAGCGTGAGCGCAGTCGTAGAAGCGATGCAGGTGCAGGCAACCCTCGAGAGGAGCGATATGAGTCGCGCGAAGTCTCCCGCCGAGGGACCGGGACCCGCGATGATAACCGTCGCCGGCGAGACCGCGACGATGGCTCAGAAGCCGCCCAAAGCCAAGAACACGAGGGTCGGCTGCGGCCTCCATCGTCGCTCGGTGGCCAGCCACCTGCACCTCCTCCCCCGCCACCAATGCCCGGAAACCCCGAGGAAGACCGGCGCTGGGGCAGCCGGGAGGTGCGCGATCGAGACCGCGACAGGAACCGCGATCGTCAGCGTGACCGGGACTACAACCGTGACGGCGGCGGCAGCGGCGGTGGATCGCACCGAAAGCGCGGACGACCCGGCGATGAAAGCGGACACGGTGACGGAGGTCGTGGCGGAATGCGCATGGGTGGAGAGAGTAAACGGCCTCGACGAGGAGCGTGAGAATCGAATCTCATAGATAAAATATGCTTTCACATTCCATATGCCACGATATGTGTTGTCATTCATTCACTTTTAGCCTTGATGTCTTTTCCTTGTCTTGTCTTTTTACATACGCATCTATGCATTGTTGGACGGTGTTGATTTTCTGCATTGGGATAATTACTTAACCTTCTGGCTCGGTGGAGTCTATGTGTTCATTATTTTTTCGCCTGATACCATGTCTTCATAGATTTAGTAGACCTGGACTAGTTCTTAATCATCTACGACTGGTTAACACCTGTACGCCTTTTTGATCACATAATACAGTATAGCCACCTGGTTAGTAGAATAGGACATGAATCCATTCCTGCCAATGCTAATCAAATAATCTACTTATCCCCTACACCATTGTCTTCACCAATATCAATCACAAATTCAAAATGACCTCTTACCTCTCCCAAAAAGCAGACAGACTCCAAATGATCCAAGAACCTCATATACTTCAAGTCTGAACAGGATAAGGCGTTGAAAAATCCGAGTTTAACGGAAGAATACCGATATAAAACTCATCCATCATAGAACCGAATAGCTGTATATTCCTGTGTAGATGAGCTCTACATCCATATTTATCAAGCTATTTTTGTTCTTTTGATGGGGATATTGTGGGGGATATTGTCTATAGGAACACAAGTGGATAAAGTATGTCTTAGATCTACTTCTATGCTTGAACCAAGAACAGTATGAGAGAATATGATAAGAAAGGGTAAAATGAGAAAGAGAAGAGAGTATAAAACCTGTCTTGTAGAATCTTACTGATCGGTTCTGTGGTATAGCAGATATGCTACATAAATTTAGTAGTTGGTGTAGCACCTATCTACCCTGTACATTATAATTAATGTAAGTGTAGTACTAATGAGCAGGGCCGCTAAGGGAGCAGGTACAAGACTTGGGGCTTTGGACATATGTATGCTCTCTGTGTCTGGTTTCTCACAATCCTCCCATTCGCATGACTGTTGAGATATTTTGGAGGATTCTGTTTGTATGGATATAAGCATAAATAGTAGAAAGCTCTGGAATAATGAGGAAAAGAAAGAAAAAAAATGATTACTGTCATTGTTTGGTTGTTACATTGTGGAAGAATTCTGGGTGAGTCACATGTACTGTTGAAGTAGTCTGTATAGGTTTAAAGCAACAGTGTGATAGTCAATGTGCGGAGTAAGTCGGGGACGAATGTTGTGCGTGGCTTTTTGAAGGAAAAGCGTGGCCTTTTCACCTAGCCTTCGTGTTAACACATGATGTCGGCAGTCTGTTGCAACATAGTATTTTTGGCCTTTCTGTTAAGGATATATATTGAAATATTGTAACTATGGGGTATGAATAACTTGGGAAAATATTAAATCATTATAACTATACTATATCCTATGTGGAAATTACTAGATTTCTAGTGTAGAATTACTATGGTACATATGAAGTTAACCAAACATTTTTAAGAATCCTAGCATTCAACTGGCCTATCCACTTACTAGGAATACTATATAAATAACCTTACCATAATTTCTCAAACTACTATAATGCCACAGTATCCAGATAAGTTGTTCACGCCCAACACAAACAGATGGTCCAAACAGCGCTAGCCGAATTAAGGTTAGCGCTCTTACAATAGAAACGCTGTCTCGTCCGATGAGCGTTTGTCCACGACATACATCTTGAGACAGGAATGTTTCTACTCCCACTGGTATTGCTCACACATTCAACATCAGCACTTACACTTTACTCCCCAGTGCTTACCGATCAATACATGCAGGTGGTGTATCCCGATCAATGCATCGGGGTTTTGAGCCGTCCTCAGAGACGACACATCCCATCACTCACGATCATAGACCCTCGCTGCTCATACTACCGCACTCATGGACAATAACGGCGCTCCTGATTACAAAGCACTATTTCTTAAGTTAGAAGAGGAACGGCGACAATATGAAGCGCGACAGAGGCAGCTTGAAGACGAAAAGAGGCAACTCGAGGACGATAAGAGGCAGCTAGAAGACCAACAGAAAAGGATGACATTTGTTGAATTCCTACACTCCTGCCACAATGTATTATCGCGATCTATACGAATTAGGCCACCTGCCAAATCGACCACAGGGGAAATCCCCATCCCTAGAGGGAAGCACTGCCCAACACGATTAGAGCGATAGATTGACTGTGCCGACCAGCAGCAAGTCATTTACAACGCTGTACGTCGCTACCTCCAGCCAGAGAAAGATGCACCACGCCTTTTTCCCTCACGCATCATGCTGGACGGGGTTAAAGAGCACCTCAGGGGGGCGATGGGTGCCGAATACGATCTTCAGACCTATGAGCGACTTGCAGTGGAAAACTACACCTCTTACATTTTCTCAGAACTATGCAAAATCCCTGCCTGCCGAGAAGAGTTCGGGCTTGGGGATGGTGTTCTGTTCGATAGCCATACCAATATCTTGAGCGAGACCGAGGACGTCGAAACAGATACCTCTAGCTCACCCACCGCTGACATGGCTAATCCTAAAGATACTTGTCCCCGTGGCAAGCCGGATCAATTCTTTATCCATCGGGTTGATGACAAAACCATCACTCTTCTCACTACTGTCGAGTACAAGCCTCCTCACAAGCTTCCTTTGGGGGTTATCCGCAGGGGTCTTAGCGATATGGACTTGTGGAAAGACATGGTATGGTCAAACAAGGTGTCAAATAACGAGGCTGAGTCATTGGTCTACAAATCGCAGCGGCTTGTCTGCTCGGCGATTGTTCAGGAATACCACGTCATGATTCAAGAAGGACTGGAATATCCCTATGTGACTACTGGAGTCGGCCTCATCCTTCTCCGGGTCCCATACGATAAGCCAAGCACCTTATATTATCATTTCTGTGAGCCTAACCAGGAAGTGGATGGAGATGGTGATCTCCTACACCCCAACACATCTATTGCAAGGGTCCTCTGTCTTTGTCTGATGAGTTTTCGCTCGAAGCCGCGCAATCAAGAGTGGCGGAATGAGTATTGTTCTGATCTTAAGGTCTGGAGTACACAGTTTGATGGCGTGCATGACACTGGTCGCTCTCGAGAAATGCAACAGGACCCACCCTCTGATGACACGGATTACGTGAGCCCTAGTTCGGCCACCACCAGCTCGAAGTATCAGGGATCGTCACCTTCAGACAAGTCGCCAACTGCACAGGCTCGCCGAGTACCCACAAGGTCTCAAGGCGGTTGTACACCATCAGACCTTGGAAGTCATACGGGATCCCCAGACGAGTCAGGCTCTGACTCAGGTCAAGCACCAGCTAGACGAAAGCGAAACTTTAGTCAGGTTGAAGTTTCACCTTTACAACGACTTTCTCGCCGGAATGAACAGGACAATCAAAACATGTCACGACGACAAAATGCAAAGTTCTGTACACAGCGTTGTCTTCTAGGGCTACAAAATGGCACGGCTCTGGATTACTCTTGCCCGAATGTTAATCTCCACCAGGAAAGCGGTGATGGGGTCCATCATCCTATCAATGCTACAGAGTTGGTGTCGTGCCTTAAGCAGCAGATGGATGAGAATATTGACCAGTGCATCCCGTTTGGGATGTGTGGGTCATATGGAGCCCCGTTCAAACTCACTTGTTTTCCTCTTGGGTATACTGTTGTGGGAAAGGGGACGACATCCGGTCTCTGGAAGAAGGTGGTCTCTCATGAAGCTGAGATTTATCACATCTTGCAAAAAGCGCAGGGGTCTGCTGTCCCTGTTTTTCTTGGCAAGATGGACCTAGCAAAGATTTATTTTTTGCACGGAGCTGGGCAGATTCGTCACATGCTCGTCATGGGTTGGGCTGGCGAGAGCACGGCAGAACTCGAGCAAACCGCAGAGCTTCGCAGAGAGATCAAACGGTCGAACAAGGAAATCCGCGTTTTGGGAGTGCGACACCTTGACCTCCGGCCTGACAATATCCTATGGAATACCGAGCTAGGACGGGCTTTGATCATTGACTTTCACCGGTCCAAGCTGGATAGTCGGCCTGCTACTGACCGGTCGAAGTCACTTAAGAGGAGGTCCCATCATAGGACTCGGACGCCTGAGGCTAAGGCAGCACGAGTGCTGTAACCACGTAGTTTTCTTTTGTTTTCCGGATATCGATTCGTAGCAAGATCATATTCAGTCCCCGAAGATTGAGAAAACCGGTTCTCGAGTGTCCATGGGAAACAAGTTGAACCATCCTCGGTCACTACGAGAACCTGAATTTCTGTTTCTTTTTCCTTCTATATTTCTTAACTCATCCTAGTATAAAAGTCTAGTCATGCTCTTCCTCACTAGCTACTGATAGTATAATATATATTGATTAGTTTATTTCTGCATTCTACTTTGTATGTACAAAATCTGAATCAAACACTAAAAAACACAGCAATCTCATTACATAACTTAACTATAGCTAAGAAGTGTATAAAAGAAAGCATTACGTATTCTATAAACTCAAAGCAAATTGAAGGATCTACTGCATAGCCGGAGGTACGGATTTACTCCGTAAATCCGGTATTTCTAATCATAGGAACAGGAAGGCTACTAAGGCGGTGAAACCGAGCCCCTTCTGCCGGCACAACCCCCCGAACACTTTTTGCCAGACCGAATTCCAAAGTGTTCAAGCTCACACCCCATACAAAATCTCCCCAAACCCAACCTCGAGGTCTCACTAGCGCGGTTTCCAGCCCCATGTGACATTCCGCCTTTTCCAAACAAACCATCCAAACACCCTAGTGAACTATGCATTCATAGTAGATACACTCGCTTACCTAACGATCTTATGCAAAGTTAATGAACCATTCAGCGACTTCGGCCTGACGTCACTCCCGAAAAGCAAATTTAGAGGGGAGTCCCATCCAATACACCCTAAGCCAGGCAAGCCCTGAAAAGAGCGTTCAAGATGAGTCGGCGATCTGCGTTGGTGCTGTATGGTTCTGAGACAGGGAATGCACAGGAAGTAGCGGAGGAGGTGGGCGCTTTGGCTGAACGGTTGCATTTTGTGACTCAGGTGGTGGAGTTGGATCTTGTTACTCCGGTTTGTTGTTCTGTTCTTTTATTCTACTGTTTTACTGTTCTGCTTTTTGATTCTGCTGGATGCTGTTGTATTGGATGTTGCTTTGATAGATGTTGTATGCTTGGGTAGGGCTAATGGTGTTAGGAAACGTTGAGGTCGTACCCGATTGTGGTGTTTGCGCTGTCGACTACCGGACAGGGTGATTTGCCTGCTAATGCGAGGAAGTTCTGGCGGTCTTTGCTTTTGAAGAGGCTGCCTGGGACTTTCTTGAGTGGGGTGTGTTTTACTTCGTTTGGACTGGGGGATAGTTCTTATCCTAAGTTTGTTTTCCTTCTTTCTTTCATCTTTCATCTTTCATCTTTCATTCTTTTGTGGTGTGATAATTGCTAATGCTATATAGGTTCAATTGGGCTGCGCGCAAGTTGTGTAAGAGGTTACAGCAGCTCGGTGCCGACGAGGTATATCCTAGTGGAGAAGCGGATCAACAGCATCCTGAAGGGTTTGTGGATCAACTCCTCTGCCTTTGATATGTTTTGACGATTCTAGACTGGAGGGTACTTTTATTCCGTGGCTCACGGACTTTCGCAAGTACTTACTCGACAATTATCCGCTGCCTGAAGGCCAGGAGCCGATACCAGAGGACGTCCAACTACCGCCGAAATGGGTGCTAGAGTTACAGGATCGAAATGCACTGTCCGAGACGGGGCCTACGACGCAAATGCAGAATGTCTCGGCTGAGAACCCCAAGTGTCGACTGGACTACGATATCCGGCCGATCCCAGAGACACTGACTGCTACGCTGACGCAAAACAAGCGGGTCACGCCGCCGAAACACTGGCAAGATGTGCGCCATGTTTCGCTGACCGTTCCGGACAACGTCACCTACGTCCCCGGAGACATGATCTCCATCACGCCAAAGAACTTCGCTGACGACGTCCAAGCCCTGATCCAGATGATGGGGTGGCAGGAACAGGCTGACCAGCTGGTGTCTTTGGTGCCGGCTAACAAGCAACACCCCGTCGAGGACCTCCCTCTCCCGCCGATTGCCGGTCTAGACTCTTACCCGAAACTGACGCTGCGCGCTCTCATCACCGACTACCTGGACATCAGGGCCATTCCTCGTCGGAGATTCTTCTCAGAGGTAGCCCACTACACCAGCGATGAGATGCACAAAGAGCGACTCGTGGAGTTCACCAATCCCGAATTCCTGGATGAACTGTGGGACTACACATCGCGACCTAGACGGAGTATCATAGAGGTACTGTATGAGTTTGACTCGGTGAAGATCCCATGGCAGCACGCGACCTCGGTATTCCCCGCTCTCAGGGGACGGCAGTTCAGCATCGCCAGCGGCGGAGAGCTAAAGCGGAACCCCGAGGGCGGGGCACGGTTCGAGCTGCTAATCGCCATCGTGAAATACAAGACCATCATCAAGCGAATCCGGGAGGGCGTGTGCACGAAGTATCTCTCGACGCTGCAAACAGGAAGCACCCTGAAGGTACACCTGCAGCGCGGAGGCCTCAACTCCTCTCTCAGCCAACTGAACGGACCCACGGTCCTCGTCGGCCCCGGCACCGGCGTCGCGCCCTTGCGCTCCATGATCTGGGAGAAGGCCGCCTTCGTTAAAGCCTACAAGGAGGAGCACGCCGGCGTTGAGCCTCCCATCGGCCCCACCATTCTGCTCTTCGGGGGACGCAACCGCACCGCCGACTTCTTCTTCGACGACGAGTGGCAGGAGCTAAGCAAACTCGTCAAATTGGAGGTCTTCGCGGCCTTCTCCCGAGACCAGAAGCAGAAGGTCTACGTGCAGGACATCATCCGCGAGAAATGCAGTCTGTTTTTCAACCTCCTGCATGAATCGTCGGGCTCGGTGTATGTCTGCGGCTCGTCGGGGAAGATGCCACAAGCCGTGCGGGAAGCGCTCACCGAGGCGTTCCAACACGGCGGCGAGCCGGGAGGCCAGCGATTCAGCAGAGAAGAGGCAGAAGAGTATTTGCTCGGCATGGAGCGGACAGGACGATACAAGCAGGAGACATGGTAGATTTACATATGAACATTATAGACCAACCATACATGAAATTAACACCATCAAAATACCCCAACCACAAACAACACCCCTAATACACCCCATACGTAAGAAAAGATAATAATTAAAAAATAAAATAAAAAAGTACGCCACCATACAGCCGTCTCAAATAGAAGTAACCTCGGTTGGAAGCGGAGGAATTGACGGCAACAGACAGAGAAAAAGCTCGGGCCGCATCGGCGTCAAGCTCTCCGCCCTGAAAGTCACCTTTCTGCCCCGGATCGATCAACTCCATCTCCCTCACTTCTACCTCCCCTCTTTAAGCTCTTGTTTCTCCTCCATTGGCTTTCATAAGTGAAGCTGTTCACGAATACCTCTATAATGAGCGGACTCCGGATTCTAGTACCCGTAAAGCGGGTGATTGACTACGCGGTGAGTTTAGAAATTGTCCCCATCTCCGTCTTCGGTGAAGAGTCACTCCGCCCACCACAACCACTACCACAACCACACTACTAAACACTAAACACAACACTACCAAGCTACTAAATTACTAAAAAACTAACTTAAAAAAGATAAAACCACGCATCAACAAAGCCAAAACAGGAGTCGAAACAACCGGAGTAAAACACTCCCTAAACCCATTCGACGAGCTCTCGGTCGAAGAAGCAGTCCGTCTCCGCGACCGCAAAGACAGTCCCCTGAAAGTCGAAAACATTCTCGCCCTCTCCGCAGGCGGGCCCAAGACGCCCGATGTGCTCCGCACAGCCATGGCCATGGGCGCCGACCGCGCCTTCCACGTCGACGCGCCCGACAGCGGACTGGAGCCCCTGACCGTCGCCAAGATGCTGAAGGAGGTCGTCAGCAGGGAGAACATCAACCTCGTCTTGCTGGGCAAGCAGGCTATCGACGGCGACCAGGGACAGACGGGCCAGATGCTGGCCGGTTTGCTGGGCTGGCCGCAGGCGACGCAGGCTAGTAAAGTCGATATTAAGGATGCTGAGGGCACCGTCGAGGTCACTCATGAGGTTGATGGGGGCGTCGAGACGCTGCGGGCTAAGTTGCCCATGGTTATTACTACGGACTTGCGGTTGAATGAGCCGCGGTATGCTACGCTGCCGAATATTATGAAGGCTAAGAAGAAGCCGTTGGAGAAGAAGACGTTGGCCGATTTCGGTGTTGAGGATAAGAGGCGTTTGAAGACTTTGAAGGTTACCGGTATGTTTCATTCTTTTTCCTTTATAATTATTTTTTTTTCTCCCCTCTTGCTAGCTCTCATATGCTACTGCGGTGTGAATCTCTCTAACTTGTACAGAACCCGAGGCTCGCCAGGGCGGCGGCAAGGTCGAAGATGTCGACGGCCTAATCGGCAAGTTGAAGGAACTTGGTGCCCTGTGAATTGCTTCAATTCTTCCCCAACCCAAACGAATTATACCGAGTGTATGTTTACGATTAGACTTTTCCCCCGTCTATACTTACCCAGTTTAGACCCATTTTCAATTCTGAGTAAATGATAATAAAAACAAAAAAAAGAAACTCCTGACGTGTCAATTTAATAAAAGTAGAGTAATCAATTAATCAATTTAAGAATTACACTCGTGATCTTGAAGAAATAATTAATCAAGAACCTCATTCCAGACACTTTCTAGCGTAAACTTATCCCAATACCGACCCTCGTAACGAGAATTGATACATCCCGAACACTAACCCGGTTCTGTGGGTACGTTGATGATAGATCGAATACAGGCCAAGCATGGGTGGCGTCGACAGTTTAGTCTCGTGGGGGGAAAGGAAATAAAAGATAGATAAAATAAATAAGAAAAACTCTGTTCGTGGTTTTATTCTGAATCGGTTCGATTTACTTTTATTGTTGATTTTTTTGATCTAGGATTTGGTGTTATTGCATCGGGATGACTTGTCTTAGGGCGGTTGGGATGTGCTAGGTATATGGATATGTGAGATGTGTATACTAGTGCTAGTGCTGGTGTCACTGTTTGTGTCAGGTTGGTTTGCGGGCTGGTTTGGGTAGGAGGGAAGTGATATAGGAGTTGTAGGGCTCTGAGGTGCAGAGCAGAGTCTCAGCAGACAGACATGCTTGGGGTAGGGGTTGGTGTTTGTTGTGCGCATGATTGGTTCCTGTCATGTCTTTGGAAAGTTTATCTGAACCCGGGTAAAAGGTTATCTGTTAGTATGAAGTTGAATTACCGAGGTTGTGATTGGTGTTTCTGCGGGTTGGCACAATGGGGTTGTATCGGTTGAGTTGGTAATTTGTGGAAGTGGGCTGAGTCGAGCTATCATGCTTCGTTGCGCTTGCTGTGTTCCTGGATATGGTTGAATGTATTAATAGATATGGATTGTTTCGGAGAAGTTCGTTCCCTGTACACCATCTGTCTGCGCGTCGGATGATTCGCCAGGGGCATGTCAAGCAGGTGGTGGTTCCTACGTGAGCCTCGCGCTTTTCATGAGTCGAGGCTCATCACCGGGGCTCTTGTGGAGAGCTCCCATACTCCTTCTGACATGGAGGCCCAGTTATCGACGGCTTAGAAGCTAAGTCGGTGGAGTTCATCTGTTAGACCTGGTGGGTCTGGTATAAGTTCATGACAGCACTGTCTGGCCACACGTGATATACAAGTCTGATATGGATGGGTTGTGTGATTTATCACCTGCTCTTCAGTCCGGAGGAAAGGCCCAAGTCCGATGCCTCTTTGATGAGCGAAGCGTCGTCGATAGCAGTAATTACTTCCGAAATGAAAGGGTGGGACTGTTGAGAGTTCAGCATGTACATACATATGTAGTATGTAGTACATACAAGTGTACATGCTTCCTAAAGATAATATGTGGACAGTGTGTCAAGGTGACAGTGTGCAGTAGAACTAGCTGTCTAGGATCTCGCACTACTGTCCCCTACTGCAGTAGTGAGCTGTAAGCATTTCATTAGCCTGAGACTTACCCAGACTATAGCCTCCAGCTAGACCACGGACAGTTAGTGAGTCCTGTCAAGCAGAACTATAACGCATAGTGTGTCAGATCCATATTAACTTCATATGTAATACATTGGGTAGTTCACATTGCAGTGCGGTGTGGAGAATATTGCAAGACATGAAGCAGGTCGGTCGGATCAGATCCCGGAAAGAGGTGACGATTTGTACTGCCTTATCGGGAAAGATCTGTGCTCAGCTGGATGGATCACCCTCACGGACCATTCGTCAGGTTCCTGGGTAACAGCCCCTACAAGTGTATGAAGCAACCGGTACACCCATCCAAGGTTCCAGAAACATAAACAGGTTATTCGTAGGGAAGAGCGAACCCCAACCGGTTTTCTGCAGCAGACAACAGCCCTGTAAAAAAAAAGGTTCAGTGAAGAAAATAAGAAGAAAAAAGAAACCAAAAAAAAAAAAAAATATAATAAATATAATAAATAAAACATATGCATCGGCCGATAGGTAGATAATTTCCGAAACTACCGAAGCAGCTACTGCACCCCTACCAGGGCGAGTCTAGGATTTCAATCAGACCTGTCATGAAACGACAGTGAAATAAGGAAAGATGCAAGTAAATCCCTTGGCTAGGGTTTCACTCGGCCGGACCCGGGGAATTGATGAGCGGAAGGGGGGCCAGACAGGAGACCAAATTTAAAATTCTGAGGAGTGGCTGGGTCTGAAGGGGTCTGTTGAATTGGAGCTGTCATATATGTGTGCTTGAGAGATCGGCTTTTTTTTTTTTTTTTTT
>ML742105.1:0-99430 GCA_009193465.1 Aspergillus avenaceus | reverse complement strand
AAAAAAAAAAAAAAAAAAAAAAAAGGCCCTTCGATCATCATTTTTGAAATCCATATAAAAAAAAACTGTCATATTGCTCGTGCCCTAATCCAAATATTGAAACTGTGGGAGAAAGTAAGGGAGATATAAATTCCAGTTTGGAAATTTTAAATCATCTAAAATTTATAAGCTGATAACAAATCATGAATAATTATTCTTCTTTCCCCAGCCGATCTTATGTCTTTTTTCGATTTTTATTTCGGGTGGATCAGGCCCGAGTCACCGTCTGGTCTTCGTTACTTTCGTCTGTGGTCTCTTTTTTTTACCTGTCACAACAATCCCATGCCCCATAAACGGCTGATCGTTGCCGCACGCCATTGATTTGTCGAGCACAGCACTGAACCTGTTCTCCCATATTTTTTATAATTTTATTTGGTTTATATATATATATATAATACGCTGTATATACTTATTCTATAGTATATGGATATATACGTTATTTATTCTCGAATCCTAGTCAATAAAGACAGGGCTTGAAGATCGTCTGTTCGTCGGGCCTCGTCGGTCTATAGCTATAAGGTCGTAGGGTAGTACTGAACGGGTCATACGGTAGTATCATACATACATTGCATAGGGAGGCCTCTCCCTGTCGATACATATGTATGTCGGAGGACAATCACATCTCACCTATGAGAAAGGAACTTCCAGGGAGTGTCCATTAAGCATCACTTCTCCCGATCCGGTTCAGTTCAGTTTCCAATTGTCCAGATTTTTTTTTTCTCCTTCACCCCTTCCTTTCCCCCCCCCTTTAGCAGATTAATACCTATCGACCATCGTTTCAATAATGTCCGACAGCGGCCGAGAACTAGGGTAGAGCAGGGGGGTATGTGTGTGATAAGCGTAGAAGGAGAATTAAAAAAATAAAAATCAAACATATAAAAAAAGAAAAGAAAAAAAAGGCAACCTCCCCTTCGCTTGAGCGCAAATCCAGAACAGGATGGGAAATGACTCCGTGAACCAAGTCCTCGGAGTCCTGGGATTGACGGCGTCGCGGTCGGCATGGAATGGCAGCTTTCTGACCTTCTAAGCCTAATGAAGGCTAGAGTCCGATACCGATTCCGTGCTCCCCCCCCCAATTTCCTATTGCTTCTACAATATTTGCCCTTGGGGGCCAGGGATTTAGCGGCATGGAGAAACCGGAGATTATCGTGGCGTTGACAGCCAACGAGAAAAAGAAAGGAAAGTTTAAAAAATTTACAACCATCATTCTTTTTCCACCTCCCCTCTCCATGATCCATCAGAGGTACCTACATAGTACAGGAAAATATCTGAGCAATAGAAAATGTCAAGTGGTTGTATCCGTGTTAGGTAACTTGGACTCTGGTAGTGGGGAACTGAACTATACCCCTGTAGGATTAAGGTGTCCCTCAGGGAAGATCCATCAAGTGTCAAATTGAGTAAGCTACTATTCTATCAACGGGTATTTGTCCGTGGTTTTCTATCGATGATGTAGTATAAACTAAATGGGATGATCAATATGTTGATTTATTTTTATATATATGGTATTTTTCTCAAAAGTGACTATTTTGTTTCTATTGATTTTGATTTTATTTTTAAATTTCACGGAAGTAAAACACACAGAGAGAGAAGCTGGTAGGTGCAGGATTTTGGACTATCGATCCATCATACAAAATGTGACGACAGATGAAGGGATAGCAAGGCTGCAAGATGCTTTTCTTCGTGCATATTGTAACTTCATGCATGCAGGTTTCTTTCTTTTTTCTTTTTTCTTTAACTCTGCGATGTACTCATCAGACGAGAGGAAAATCTCCCTTCCCACCCCCCCCCATGATGGATCTGTTCCGGCTGCAGATAGGGAAATGCATTTGCTGACTCGAACGGATCTGACTTGTCATGATCCATGACGTCGATGTCCAAGAAGAAACAGCAAGGCAGGATACAGCAAAATGGAAGTCTGAAACACGGGCAGGCAATAATGGGGAGATTTTCTATTTCAATTTTGTTTTAAATTTTCATGTTTCCTTTTGCCCCAGAGAATGTTAAACGGAAACATGGCAATCCCATATTCACCCTACGCTGTATGTCTTATATGGTATGTACGGAAATACCAAAAGAAACCCGGTCAGATAGCAACAAATACACACTTCGAACCAGTATCGTAATTTTATACGTAGTATAAACACCCAAAGGTCGAGAACTCAGACCACCAGCTAAGAGTAAAAAAAAAAAAAAGTAATTAGCATTCTATTAAGATCGACCGTCAGATCACAAGTCCCACGACATAAGACCCCTAAGACAGCATTTGGGAGATTAGGTAGTTCAATACGGAGTAAAGAAGTTAGGGTTAAAGTGTCTAACATCTGGATTCCGAGTAACCGTGGATTGAAAAGGGCTTGGCTTCTACCGGTTCCTTGTGCACGAGATACCTCGGTCAGATTCCGCCCAGAAACCCCGAAAGAGGTTATGGAGACGAGATGGAGCTAAAGGATGATCATCGGTGCATCCATAATCTGAACTAACTATAACTTTTCTGGAAGCGAGATCGTAACATGCCTGTCTTACAAAAAATAAATAAATAAATAAATAAAATGTATTCGGGGAGGTGGTATTTTGTATGTTTGTTTCGCTTATGTTATTTTCTGCATAATTATTAATCAAGGACTTGATTATTTTATTTTACCTTTTTTTTGTGTGTGTTCGGATAGAACGGACCTCCGGTTTCTCTCTTTCTTTCTTTGTTTTCTTTCATCTACGATCCAAATCCCGCGAACAAATAACTCTACTCTTGTACGACGCTGATTCGTAGGGTTCAAAACCTTGTTAAAACTTCCTTCCTCATTTTTTTGATATTTTTTATTTTAAACCGCTTGTTCAGGGCGGCTAACGATATCATATTTTCCTCTCATTACATTTGCTTCTCTCTCATATTATTCGCAACATACCCGGATGATCATCAGATGCTAGTTGGCGGATCCTCCCGCCAAGCTAGTTACTGGTTTCGGAAAATATGTACGAAGCAAAGGGCTGCACATTAGCAAATGAGGCAATGTTCCCGTTAGGAGGGGGGGCACGCCAGCGTCAATAACCGTAGCACTATCATAAGCCAATATTTCCTTAAATTCCAGGCAGACACTATATTTGTCCTATCCCGATGTTTATAGACAAACAAAGAAAAAAAAAAAAAAAAAAAAAAAAAGAAAAAAAAAAAAAAAAAAAAAAAAAAAAAAAAAAAAAAAAAAAAAATAACAAGATACAGGCATTAAAAAAAAATCAGAAAAATATCAATAAAAGTCCAAACCACTAGCCCCCGATCTCTGTACGACTCTGACAAATACCTCACAACAAAAAAAGAAAGAAAGAAAAGAAAGCAAGGCGAAGTTAACGAACCATCACCACCAAGGAACAGAACAGGTCCAGTTACACAAAGGAACGAAAGAAGTGGATGATCTTCCCCAGAGCCCGCGCTGAATAAGACCTTATGAATCATCGCCCGAGACAATCGGATTGGATCAGAAAAAAAGACACCCTCCCTTCACACTTTACAGTGTACACTGTAAGTGAGCGGTTTTTTTGAATATTAGTTATGATTTTTTTTTTTTTTTTTTTGAATATTTTGTTTTGGCCCCAATCAGACCCAAACTTTAATAGACGAATCTCCCGGGTAAAATGAACGAAGTGGCTCGTGGAAGCGAATGGGGGCTTTTTTTCCTCTCTTTTCACTTTCTAATCAGCGGTTGTCGGAAATGCATTTTCTTTTCTTTTCTTTTTTTTTTTCGATGTTCTTCGATGGGCCCATCGCCAAACTAGCTGGAGAATTTTACCTTACACCAAGGATTATGGATAGGATGGGTAACCTTAGTTTGGTTATACTAGGGCTATTGGGTTTAGTCAGATTGGGTGGTGTGGCTCCATCTGTCACTGCTAGTGTTTTTTTTTTTTTTTTTTTCTACAGGCGTTGACAGTACCCAGTTGTTAGTGACGACGGTTTGTATCTCTTATATTAAATCCTAATTAAAAAAGGTCCAGGCAGCTGGATTCTCTCCCACGTTTACATTCTCCGCGGGCTTTTATCCAAATGGGTTAACGGCTAGTAAGGTGATTTAATTTGGAGTTCCGAGCTCGTGGGTAAATATGTGCAGGGATGTTGTACTTAGCATCATCCACAATTTTCGCCATCGGGATTTGTTATGTATATGAGATCTTTTTTAACCTTTTCACAAAAGAAAAATGAAAATGGTTGTAAAAATACCAAAAGTAAAAATTGTGCTTTGCTTTTTTTTTTCTTTTCAAAAATTGTATATTGTAAGCGAAGGAAGATACATTTTTCATATATGAACTGAAACAGGTTTCATGATCCACGGTGCCTTTTCCATGAACTTGCTGGTGATCTTCTTCGGATCGTGGCTGATCTTCGACTTGGGATCGTGTAAGGTTCCAGAACGGGACAGAACGATCAGGGGTATACGTAGTTATATGGTTCCCTCTTATTATTCCAATACGGGGAGGGTCATATCACCGTCATGGATGGGTCGGTTAGAGTCGCGTATGATTTCCACTTTATCCAGTGACGGTATCCCGATTACTAAGGATTCAAGATCTTCGTGAAAGTATACCAAATACCACACCGTGGATAAAAGTCTGTCTAGACTCTACGCAATCCTTATCTAAGCAAACGGATCGCCCTCGCTTAACCTAAACTTGAGACGCGGTTGAGGAAACCTACCCACGAGAACTTAACTTTGTCTTCGCACAACCATGGAACGACCGTTCACCAGAAAGGGAAAGAGGAGCAGATGGGGAAAGTGGTCTCGAGGCTTGACAGTGATGTACGTGGCAATCACAAGATCTCTGTCTCATCTTGTCCCATGGTTAGTACCCTGAAGATGTACTGTTCTTCTTGACCGCCGAGGGGGGGGGGGGATATACAAAAAAAGGGGTAAGTTAGAATAGAAGAAAAATGATCGACTGCGCATCAGAGAAGATTATCGCCGAGTGTAGTACAGCTTCAGTCATCATGCCACGAGGCAAGAACATGCCGCGTTGTAAGGTTTCGTATTTGAACCTCTGACTCGAACGCCACGCAATGAACTCCATCTTTACCCGCCACAGTACCTTGGGTTGGTGGTCCTCGCCCGCGAACAGGCAGACTATTGCCTCAGAGTGGTTTTATGCTGTCATGATTCGGTCTTCGAAGTCTCCTAGATAGAAAGCTATGACATCGTGAGGGCACTGAATCAGACTCTCCTTCAATAGCTGCATGCGCAATGTGATCTAGTGGACAAATCATATGCTCTAATGAACGGATTGTCAGCAATAATAGTGCACATGAGTGGGGTCAAATAATTGGGCCGGAAAACCCCTTTCCCGCGTCCCGACGGACAGATTCCGAGATAAACTTGATAAAGATTGACAATGATGTGCGATGATCATCCAACGCTTCCCAACGTCGCAGCTTTGACCGCCAAATAGTCCCGGATGAACTACTGCAACCCGCTTAGCACCGGTACTAAGCATCATAGTCCCAGTCAGATCAGCTTAATTATAGCATCACTATCTCTCTCGTATGTTTTAGACCATATAGTCCATTTAATAATGATGCCAACAGATGTTTGAAACTATTGACCTGTCAGTGCACTGAGAGTGACATTCTCCTACTGGTTATGTGCGTCCTTGATGACGTCGCATCAATCCCCATCACCTCCCCACTATTGTGGGAAATTTCAATGGGGAAAGAGCCGTATATTTTCCCCAAAAGAGAAGGAGACCAAAATCAAGAAACAAAAAAGGGACACGACCGTGCAACAAATAACAGGTCACAGCCTCTCCTATGCAGATCGATGGACGGGCGGGTAGAAGCGACACATTGTCGATCAGATACTTAAAACGAGAGCTTCTCAAGTTTCAGACTTTCAAGTCCTGTCTTCACCGGTCCGCAGAGACTTTTTGCCCGTGCCAATCGTATGCCCAAAGGACCAGGATGCCTGAGGCTAATTACCCCGTAGATACGCAGGCACCTACGAGGCCGCCAGTCGATCACCCACAGCGTTGTCCGTCTCCCCAAATTTATGTCTTTGTCGGCTGTCAAACTTTGGGCCCTAGAGAATTCGACAGGGCTCGGGACAGGTTTTCCCTTTGTACGCCTTTCTCGTATAGAATACGCGAATGTAGCACAAAGCCGAGAAAAGAAACATATGGTGGCGCTCCTGTAGTGTGTCCTCAGTTTCGTGGTTCTGCATCCCGTCAAAAGTGATGCCCTACAGAGTATGCAACATAATGCAAAATGACGTCTTGTAGGGGGCATTCTGTACAACACATTTAATATACTTATCACATCCAGGACCTTTTTTTTCTTCTCTTTTTCTTTTTCTTTTTTCGCCTTGAGTTAGCCTGACAGGTGCCGTCAATATCACCCTGTTTGGTTAGCAAATTAGCCCCCGAGTTTGACGGTTCTGATCGTAAATCTGGAACATCCGTCAGGGATGAGCGACGTCAAAACTATCATTCCTGAAGCGAGATGATCAAGGAACTGGGAAAAGGAAGAATAGACACCCTGGCTAGAATGCATCGATCTGATTGGCATGCTCGCTTAGCAGGTTTATCGGTGCAGATCATCATCAAGGAGTCTGGTTGGTCCGTGGGGGAATAAATAAGACAAGGAAAAATGAGATAAACAAGGTAGTACAACAGGAACAGGAATAAGCAACCGAACTAGGCAGCCAGGCAGCCAGGGGCTAAGAAAAGCAATGCATCACTTGTTTTTTTTTTTTTTTTTTATCTCTTTTTCTCCTACCGTGAAATTTTATTTTCTTTTTTCCTTTAGGTAAACCCTATTTAGGATTAGTTCGATTTTCAGAAACACCCCCTGACAAGACAGCCGTCTCTCTCTCTCTCTCTCTCCCTTCCACGCCCCCCTTTTGTTTGGTGTTTTTAGCGAGAACTGCTGGAGCGGGCGTCAGACGATCCAAACCATATTAGGCTTAGAAAAGCCTAGCGTCTCTGCTGGAGTCTGGACCCTTGCAACTTCACGTGGCAGACGTCTCCGCTGCAGCATCGTTCGGCCCTTCCCGAGTTTGGCACCAAAGCCGATGCACTATCTTAGCGCCGCATAAAAAAAAAGAAAAGAAAAAAAAAGCCCACTTACACACCCTTGTTGTGTTACAGCGGAATGAGCCGCTTACCGGAGTCTAAATACTGACGCGTGACTTGTAATAAATGTATTTTTCAACTTGCCCTTTCCTTTCCATTTCCTACCCCCCTCCTCTCTTACGCTGTACTCTCTTTTCCCCTTCGCGAACAACCATGTGGCTGCAATGTCCCGGATTGTAAAAAAAAGTAATAAGTTATTTCTCGGCATTTCATGATCTGATCCCACCTCCCCTCTTTCCCTCTAGGCTATGTGAGGCTTAGACACCAAAAAAATAAACCGGAAATAGAATTTAATGGATAACGATTTTCAACCGTGGCTCAGACCATGGGTGCTAGCTCAAAATTTGGCTGTGCCTTGTACGAGGCTGGGGGTGGTGGTAAGGTGCACAATGGGAACATTGAACGACCCACGTATTGTAACAAAGAAAAAAAAAACAAAAAACGATCGGTTACTGGCGATCACAAGTTTATACATAGAACTCTCATACATACAAAACCCATATATCGAATGCATGGCACAGATGCCGCATCCTTGATAGTAAATATTTTCTTATGATCACTTGACATCTATTCAGCTTCTTTCCATGCGTCCGAAAGCAACTATGAACCACCATCGCCGTAACCATCCATTCACCTTGAAGAGAGAAAAAAAAGAAAACATATAAAATAAAATTAAAAATAAAACACATCAGATCAGATCAGATCATATAATCAAACAAACTCCGAGTCATGTTATATCCTCCTGGAACTTGCAGTAAAACATAACAAAAAGAGAGAGAGAGAGAGAGAGATCTAAGCCCCATCCCAACCCACGGAATTAACTCGATAGTATCGGCCGTGAACCCCCCAGCGTGGAAAGGACGCACAATCCTTCCACCCCTCAATATGGACTTACTCGGCGCAAAAATAGATAGCATCCATCATGATCCCTCAGGAAGAATCCTTTTTAGCTGCAATCCCAACCAGGACACAGACACTATTGGCTGTAATGCTTAAAACCTATCAACTAATTCTAAGCATCTATGCGACTAAGCCATGTCCCAAATTCAAATCTTCAGCAACTAAAATGACATAGAGTAAAAGCTTACAGGTACTCAATATTGCGAACAGAATTTCCCCGGTCCCGACTTAAATCCACGTCCGGGCGGAGACTCGGATGTTAACGAATCCTACACTAGCAGGGGGGGGAGGAAAAATACAAGTATAATAGAAATTATCTGAAAAGAGTAAAAAAGACAGCATCAACCAACCAGGACCCCACCTTTTCTTTCCTGTAGCTCACACCATGTGGGCCCGAGTGAATCAATTGACAACCCGATTTTCACCCGGCAGGAAGCGGCCGAAACCTATATCCAGCCGTACTGGGTATAGTGCATTCTCTCTCTCTCTTTTCTGTCTGTGTCGTGATTTTCCTAACGGAACCGAACTACTCGGTAATGTTCTTTTCAGGGTGGCTAACAGCCCCCAATCCTCTCTTCCTCTCTTCATCAGTATAGCTGAAACTCCACTACGCATGCTGGGAAGTACTCCGCAGAGAGGCAATGTTATACGTAGGTCACCCGTCATCCAGGCTCAAGCACACAATCTCAAGTCCCACACTCCCCCAATTTCGCTTGTTATCTCCGAAACGTGGGTCAAGAAATTAGGAAAGTCGGGTTCAGTTGTCCAATGCTTTCTGGGTCCGGTAATATCAATGAGACTTAAGACACTCCTTGTTCAATATTATTGCTGTTGATCGTTGAACCGTGAACCGACTGGCCCGAGTCAAGGGTTGATACTTGCTTTTGCTTAGAAGATGATGACTCATTGGGGTAGTGGTTTGAACATAGTCCCCCGGAGTTAATGTACTGCTAAGTCCAATCCCTGGGGGAAATACGGACAAGGATGTTGTTGCTTGTACGGTTACATACCAGATGGAACCACCCCCCTTAAGCATAACTATATTATATAACCCTGCCCAGTGTGGTATAGTTTGGCAGAACACGTCAATCGTAAAGCTAAATTCCCGCGCCTGGTTGGAGGGTATGTCACTGGTCCTGTGGCTGGGGCGTGACTTTGTTATTTTGTGACTGTTTGGGTCTCTTTATCTTTCTCTCTTTGCGTCTTCGGTGGATATTGGACTATGGGTAAAAAAAAAAAAAAAAAAAAAAAAAAAAAAAAAAAAAAAAATTGTAAGGGTGACAGTTGCGTAAGGAAAGGGAGAACGAGAAAAGAAAGTCAGCCCTAAAATGATCAGGTTATTTTCTCAGGTACCGAGGCAAAAGAATGACATTATGATTACAGTGGTTACCCACAGTAGTCTACATTAATTAATAGAATGTAAGATGATCATGGTCATAGCTCTTTGTTAAAATTCCTAGAAGAGACAAAAGACCTTTCGGCGATGCCGAGACAAGAAAGTTTACTTAATTATACCCGCTTATTCGCTAGACCGTGTGTGGTTTTGATGACAAAGTGGAGTATCCTAACCGTGGAAATGAGGGGAGAGGGGAAAATTACATTCCGCCTCATACCCTGACCTCATGAGGCTCATTCAAACATCCCTGTGTATCTTGAAAGGGGGAGAGGAAAATAGATGGGGGGCCGAAAAAAAAAATCAGCTGCAAAACACAAATAATACACACAGTAGAATGAGGGTAGTATTCACACTCTTATGTCGTATCAGAATTCAATGTCGCATGCAATCTGCAACATAATCTCCATCGGGATCGTATGGATTACCAAAAAGGTGAAAATGCGCCAGTAAAAAAAAAAAAGAATAAGAAATGAAAAGAAAAAAAGCACCGACAAGCAGATCTCCGGCGTGGCAGCGGGCCCTTACCTAAAAAGGCTTAGTGATGTGCATGTGCGACCCAGTAGACTAATCCAGAAAAAGATTCGTGGCCGAGGGCTTACTCAACGAGGGCCCCATTTTTCCTTTTTCCCTTTTTTTTTTTCTTTTTTTCTTTTTCCTTTTCTTTTTTTTCAAAAGTGGGTTTCCGTTGTTTCTTTGGGTTTTTGGCTGTGTTCGTGTTGTGGTATCTTACTGGAACGAGAAGAACAGACGACCCGGGCCCACGGAAGGATCGACACGGGACTTGCGCGCCTGTTTTAGTTCAGTCTAATCATCGTTTACGTTGGATTGACTGTTGCTGAAAACGTGGTTTCTTAGTTTCAGTGTTTGTGCTTTTAATATACTATACTTTTTAGTGGTGATTTCGAAGGATGTGGGATTTGGGGGCTACGCAGCGTAGGATCCTGATGTTAATGAGCTAGGTTTGGCTGTATTGCCTTGTTGCCTTTCTCAGGAGCGGTTTAGGGTTCAAATTTCACAGGATCTCGGGATCATGATGGGAAATTACCAAGAACCCTTTCTTGTCAAAGATCTACGGTTGACCACGACAGGGTCATGGATAGGATCAAACCATGACGTGGCTATAAACCAGCTACTCAGATCCCGAAAGCTGCACCTCGCATGCATTTTTCAGGAGCATCAACCTACCGCACATCACAAGACATCCTCATCAGATGATCCCTTCGAGTTGACTGGTCAGTCACTCACATTTTGCATATCAATTGCCGATTTTCACATTGGCTACTACAGCATCTGTCGGTAGAAAGGGTGAATTAGAAAAAAAAAATTTTTTAAAAAAAAAAGTACAAAGGCGATATGATCAGCCAACGAGTCCCGTTCTCGCAATCCGATCCAAAGATCGTCGCCTTGCCTATGTGATGCGTGCGCATGTGGCTGTTTCAGGATAACTCAAACCTTTCCTGCTCCGGATACTGGTGGTGATAGAAGTCTGGATATCTCACTTGCATCCTATGGACTGGTTCAAAGGTCACGCGTGTCTTGTCCGAGGTGCAGTACATCTGATGCCATGGTCTATGAGTTCTCTGCGGGTTGAACACATAGTTTTGTTCAGTATAAAGATAGTATACTCAGACCATGTGGCGAACTAGACATAACCGCCGACAGTTAGGCGCCGGTTAGCTGCGGTCAATCATCTTCGTTCTTGACTTACATGGCTTGAAGGATCCTGTTGCCTGCATTGGTGCGAGGCCCGAGAGCGGATGGGGGCCATACTCATCTCTCGCCTTGATACACGCACTCCATCAGAAGGTCGGTATGAAGTACGTGCGCTGCTCCATACTTAAAACTATACCGGTAACAAGGACCACTTATATCTACGACAGCGTGGGGTTACAATCCCAATTCACCGGGACGCTTTCAAGGATACCACTCTGGTCTGTGTACGCTAATCGTCCCTCGTGCTCAAACATCGAGGATCGCCTATTATTGTGGGTTTCACTATTTGGCCGTTGGGATTCTTGTCTAAGACAAGAGTCTGACACTAGCGCTTCCTAACATGGTGTGACGCATGAGATCAGTCTCTTCTAGCCGGTGCAGGGCAGTCGTAATAACGAGTCAGAACATGATTCTTTGTTATGGAGTGGGTGGGTAGTCCTTGAACAGGTCTCCATGTTGAGAATCTGTGAGGGGTGATGTCAGAGGATGAACGTAACCGGATAGAAATTTTTGACGTAGATTAGCCACCACAGTAATTGCCTCTTCGTCTTAGCGATCTTCTAGCTCCATTCTAGTAGTTGGGAGGGAACCAAAGTAGTCTTCTGGGAGGAGTTAGCTCCAATCTCGCATGGATTGCATATCACCTGGTCCATCAGCAATGAGCTCCCTACCAAAACACTCACCGACATCCCGCTGGGATGGATCCTTAATATCAGAATTATTACTTTTTACCAGGGGAAAGGTTGACTACTGTCGACCCTTGACGGATAACTCGCAAGCGATTGGAACAACTGAAAGGCGCGAACCGGGTACTAGCAGCGAGTTTCTATGATAGATCACCACCCACTGCAACTCGATGATACTCTGTCAGGGATGTTGCATACTCAGTGACAGCCCTCTGGAAAAATGGCTGCGCTGAATGGTAGCTCTTCTGGTCGACTACCCAGAAGCTTTGCCACTATCTTCGCGATGTCTGACGTACCTGAGAATCAATGCTGATCGGATCCTCGTGTGAAGAGCGTCTTTACCAGGGGCCGAAAAAAGAAAAAAGGAAAAAAATGTATGAGAGAAAAAGAGTAGAAAGGTCGGCGGAAAGGCTGAGAGACGATAGGCGCATGTCCTGCATGTAACAGCCCCTCTTCCTGCTCTGATTTCTCGTCTCACCCCACCTCAACTTAGACATCTGTCCAGGAAGGCGAAAGTTGGGCACGGCTCGAGATTGTTCCATCCCAACGCAAAGTAAAGTTTCAAAACCTTCCCAAAGGAACGGTTCTATCGGAGCTATCTGCTCCCAGCGAGAACCGGATGTATGGATGAGGATATTATGAAATCATCATCAAACCATATGGCTTTTCAACGGTAGTCTAGTCCGGTCTGGGTACTCGCAAATTTTTGCACCAATCATGCTTCTATCCCCGCACGCCCGATCGAGGACACGGCCGTGTCGATCCAGTTGTAATGCACGAATGAAACTAGTTCAAGGAAATTAGTCTAAGGTAGACCGCAGCAAAGCTATGAAGGGGATTGGATTATCAAAAGTCGATAGTCGTGGCAATTCGAATAGAGTTGCGAGGTGGGAAGACACTGACTCGAATTAAGACGCTAAAATCCGCCTAACACCATCCCAGTCGATATCATCCATCGTCAGTCTGTGAAATGATTGGCAAATAAAACCCCGAAATCATGGGCCATGCGCTGTTTTTCAATGGGTGATCCGCAACGGAAATGTCCGATAATCTGCGACGAGACCAAGGACAAGAAGCGTAGTCAGGTCACCAATAATCGTGTGGTGTCGATCATAATGATCTTCTATACTACCACAAGTGCTGGTTTCCTTCCCTCTCTTTTGGGGGGGGTGTTTTTTATCTTTCTTTCTTGCTTGCTTCTTCTCCCCCTTCTTTGTGTTCACTCAGTCGCTTTGGGCGTTTTGCGGCTGCCTTAGCCTTGTCTGTACCGTAAATCTCAAAATTAAGAGGCTGGCTGCACATATGCATCATGGTCAATCAGTGTGTGATCTCTCCTTAAAGAGCACACCGTAAAACCCAGGCACTCCACTGTAAAACTCAAGATTAATGGTTCGACAATAGAAACCCAAATAAGAAATAAAGAAAAAGAAAAGAGAAAAGAAAAAATCACAGATCAATTGTTCACAGCCAATACAAACACATCAAGTGGAGGGAAGGAATCCGGATGATCTTCGTTTCCACTGCAAAGAGGCCTGTTCTCACCTCATTCCCCTCGTCAACTATCCACCGGAAAAGACCTGATTGCTGGGTATCATGCCTAATATTCTAGCCCATCAGCCCCATTATGCATGGTCTCGTTTTCTTGTCACACAGACATCGCTTTTTGGGCATCTTCTTCCAACCACATGGACTCCTATTCTTGTCTTTCTATTATTCTTCTCTCTTTTTTTAATTTTTTATGTGTGTGTTTCCGATTCTAGTTAGAACTTGGTTCTTTGCGACCGGGTTACTAAGACTTTGATAAGCACAAGCACAGACAATGTCAATGTTGTAAATCGAATATTCACATGACATCTGTGCTTCATGTTCAGAAACTATCGCACTGACACTCTGTGATTTGGCCTGTGGGTGGTGCGCAATATGATATGGCCAGGCAATCATTGACCTAAAGCACTGTGTATATTTTGATGTATTTGCATTATCGGAGTCCATGCCGCTGTATTTGTAAACCTGTAACAAAATCCATCTTGTCTTTTTGTTTCCCCTTGATCGTTATTTTGTTAAATCCTTTTTTAGGTTTTGAAATCGGCCGGGTGGATTGCCTTTGCATTCTCATCAACAACGAGGGGTTGTCTGAGGACTCGACCATGTAATGACTCCAACTTGTCTTGATATGGATTGGCCCTCAAGCCATAGGTCTTAGCTGTGTTCTTTTGTTTGCCGAGGGAGGTGATCTGGAGTCTGGTGCGCGACGTGTCAGCACAGCTGCAAAGGTTACATAGTAAATGTTAAACAACTTGTGTGCTGCGAATGATGTGAGGACAGGTAGTAGCTTGTATAAAATCACAAAAATAGCAGTATGTATAATTGTATCCAAAAGGAGGCATAATTCTTTCTGGCATGGGAATATTTATATATTTGTAAGTGTGGGGAGAGGGGGACCTGTTGACCCCGCAAGACACTATAGACTCCAAGAAATAAAGCAGCGGTGACAAATATACATGTAGCCGTTCTAGCAATCTATAAATTCATCATGTATATGGATAGGCATCGAAGATGTTTTGCGTGAAATCGTCAGGCATCGTAAAAGCTGGTCCATTGCCAGCTCCCTTGTAAGGAAAAATGATTAGGCTTCCAGGTTCAAGCCCTCAAGAATATTGTCAAGTTTGTCCATCAGAATTTGGTAGTTCATTTCATCCTGGTCAAACTCATCCATGACAAGCTCTCCATTCAGAGTCCGAATGGCCGAGCCATGTTCCGGCGTTTTCTGGGATTTTTCAGCGCTGTGTCCATGCTCAAGCTGTTCGCCATGGTTCTGTTCTGCGAGGTCAATCGCCTCGACCCCTTGTATAGTTTTTTCAATGTCCCCGTCCGCAGTCTCTATCTGGTTGGCCTGTTGCTGGGGTTCCCCATCCATCATCTCTTCAAGACCAGCATCATCGAACCTCAGCCTGAACCGCTCGCCCAGATAGAACCGGATGTCATCCAGCAACTCAATAGAATCAGTTTCTTGTCTCCCCTGGATACGAGATGCAGACTCTTGTATTAATTCTGCAAACTCGGGGGAATCAATGTGGGATTCGAGTCGATAAGCTAAATAACGAGCCGCGAACTCTTCCAGGCGTTGTACTCTCGTCATCCATGCTGCTCGAATGATAGCGTAAATGTCCAAATCATCTTCTTCCTTGGTACCTCGAGTCTTTGCAGCTTCCGCCTGCGACATGTTACCGCTGCCAAGCGTGCTGATTACAACTGCTGCCTTGGTTTTGAGTTTCTCAATGAATAGCATGTCCGCGGCAAATAAGACATCAACCGCTATATCAAGGGGGAAATCAGCTCTCTCAGTATAAAGGAATTTAAGGATGATTTCCAAGACATCCGGTGAGCAGTCAACGTTGATGATGTGTAGATGCTCTTGCAAATGCGCTTCGCGGAACGATGAAGCGAACATAGTATGGAAAAACTCGGACCTTAGAAGCATCGCCCGATGGCAAGGAAACAAGACCGATTTCTGTGCACGTTCTCCAGAACCGGTATTGGTGCCGCTCGCTTGCTGCAAAGTCTCCGTATCATCAGGAAGCTCATCAGCTTGAAGCAACACATCTGCAAAGATAGGATTGTCCCGACTCCATTTGATATCATCTGCATTTGAAGTTTCCATTACTATTTTGTGGTGAATAATGTTAGTTCGGAACCATTCTTCCAGCTGGTCTCTTCCTTTGGCCAGCTCTATTGCCCTCCTTTGGCGAGCCAATCTCCTGTCACCGCTTTCAAGTATGCTGTCCACAAGACCCTGAATTTCCAAATGCTGGGCTATCCTGTCAATGCCAGCAAAAACCTCCGACTCGGTAAAACCAGTGCCAGGTCCACTCCTTAGATCACGGGGAGCTTCCCCAAAATATAGATACTTGATTGCCGCGTTAAAAGCTTGCGGCGGAATTGTGCTAGGAAGTTTCCAAGTTGAAGTATCGGGGGCAATTGATAATTTATTGCGAAAGTAGGGAGACCGTGCAGTTAGGATGAACTTATGTAAATATAGAGACTCCTCCTCGGCGGTCACCACAATGTCCGATGTCCCGGGGTGGTCGCGAGTGAGAAGTGAAGAAATATGAGCGGCAAGAGGTTGAAGAGGATCTGTTGACTTTGAGTAGTCGTATTCTAGCAACAAATTCCGGATACGGTCGTTGAGAGCATTGTATAGACATCTAGGAAATTTTTCATGTCAGTGATATCTACAAGGTTTGAAGAAAGTCAGGAAATTCAAAGAAAACAATACCTCTCTCCCTGGAATGTATCCCGCTCACATAGAGCCCCAGACTCAAGAAGCAGCTGAGCAACTTCATAGTGACCACAAAGGCTAGCCTGTGAGATAATTAGCTATCAGCGGACTGTCTGTCACATTACGGATGGCTTGCAGGTCAAAGAGGGGTTGCCAGGGAGGCATAATGCAAAAGCCAAGGATGCTCACCAAGATCAAGGGGGTGTAGTCATAGGGATCGCGAGCATTAATATTAACTCCTTCTGTGATTTTTTCTTGACAAACTTTGAGATCCCCCTTACGGCATGCATCGCAGAGCTCCCGGAACGGCTCACTGAGATCCAACGGATTATCATCTTTAATTGTTCCCTCTTTGATCAACTTTTTTTCATTATGTAGACTGATTTCCAATTGGTCTTTGCGAAGCACATGATCAGCCATTGTTCAAAATGAGGGGGAATAAATTTGGTTTATCGGAGAGAATGTCTGGAGAAACGGAAGTGCGGGACTTCCGTGGCTACCGATGCCATCTTATCGATAAGGTGGATCACGTGGGGCATCTTGTCGCCACTGTCGGAAGAGAAGATGCAGGGAAACAGAAAATAAGGGGGAGGAGAGTTATCCCACTTCCAGTCCTTGCAGAAGACAAATTCCGGAAGTATTGAAAGTAAAAGACAAATGGATAAGTCTATGCAAAACATAAGTGACCCACTTAAACATTGAATGATGAACTGTTAATGTTTTGCTAGTGATGAGATAACTCACCACCGGAAGGATGGGGAGTTCTTAGACTTTCAACAACGAATGAATGACGGAAGATGATGCAAAAGATCCACACCGCCCATAACCTCACCGCCTGCTAGATGAAGCCAAGAGTAACGGGTGCACTCCGTTGCTCAGCAACAATGATTCAACTAAACATTCATGGTTCTCCGACCCGTTTGCATGCATACCTACTTCTTTAAATCTACCCACGTTAACTCTCCATACTCATTCTCATCATCTACTAACCAAACAGGTTCGACGCCAAAAGACTCAACTCATAAATGAGCTCATCATTTATTCCTTCTTCTTTTTGATTCTTCTATCTCCTTTCCCCCCTCCCTCGTCTCCATCCACCAAGTGTGCTTGTCTGGTGGTAGAGACTTCTCAAGAGCCACAATGGCAATCGCATTGGCAGAGGCTGATAAGTATGAAGTGTTGGAGAAGATCGGTACGCTTTTCCAATGTTTCGAGCTGGAGACACCTCATGATTAGAAAACTGACCGGTCGCAGGTTGTGGTTCGTTTGGCATTATCCGAAAAGTCAGGAGGAAGGCAGATGGCTTCGTAAGCTCCCCTGAACCAACTTCAATATGCAGGATCCCTAACCTGGGGTGTACTTAGATACTATGTCGCAAAGAGATCAATTATATCAAGATGTCCCAGAAGGAGCGAGAGCAACTTACCGCCGAGTTCAATATCCTGAGCTCTCTTCGACACCCGAACATCGTCGCTTACTACCACCGTGAACACCTCAAGGCGAGCCAAGACCTGTACTTATACATGGAGTACTGCGGCGGTGGTGACCTTAGTATGGTTATCAAGAATCTGAAAAAGACGAACAAGTATGCAGAGGAAGAGTTTGTTTGGCGTATACTGTCCCAGCTTGTCACGGCCCTTTATCGCTGTCACTATGGTGCGGATCCGGCTGAGGTGGGTTCGAATGTTTTAGGGCCAGCTCCAAAGCCCTCTGGTCTCAAAGGAAAGCAAGCGCAGATGACCATTCTGCACCGTGATCTCAAGCCGGAGAATATTTTTCTGGGCCATGACAACACAGTCAAACTAGGAGACTTTGGCCTTTCGAAACTTATGAACTCTCATGACTTTGCCTCCACCTATGTTGGTACGCCGTTCTACATGTCGCCGGAGATCTGCGCCGCAGAGAAGTATACATTGCGTTCCGACATATGGGCCGTCGGTTGCATCATGTACGAGCTTTGCCAGAAAGAGCCACCTTTTAATGCGAGAACACATATCCAGCTCGTCCAGCGAATTCGAGAAGGAAAATTCGCTCCGTTGCCGGACTTCTACTCTCCTGAGCTGAAGAATATCATTGCCAGCTGCTTGCGCGTAAACCCCGACCATCGCCCTGATACCGCTGCACTGGTCAGTATGCCTATTATTCGCCTGATGAGAAAGGAGAAGGAAGTTGTTGACATCAGTAAGACGCTTCGCAAACGTGAAGAGGCTACCATGCAGAAGGTCAAAGAAGTGGAACATGCCTATTCAAAGCTCGATAAGGAGAGGCAGCAAATGAAGTCCGAGATCGAGAGCTCTTTGCGTCGAGAGTGGGAAGTCAAGGCAAGGTTAGAGATTGACCGCCAGGTGCAAAACGAACTGGAGAAGCTTCGTAAGAGGTTCGAGCATGAGGTCCAGGAAAGAGTTGCAGTTGAGGTTGAAAATCAGAAGAAAAATTACGTCAAAGACGACACAGTTCTTCGCTCAAGTGGCTCTCAGACATCTTCTAGCATTGGAGATGACACAGATTTCGCCTCTACTACCGATATCAGCCAGCTGTCGATGGAATCACCAGTTAGTAACAAACCAACACGGAGGGAGACGCGGACGCCGTTCAATCGCTCAAAGACTGTCATAGAGTCACCGGTCGATGTCCAGATGGCTGAGCCATCTCCAATCTCAATAGCATCTCTGTCTTTGTCACCCCGTCGCACTTCTGCGACCTCATCCGGGAAAAATATTTTTGCTGAAGCAGAACGGCAGCGGGCCAAATGGGAACCCACACTGGCGTATTCAGATGATGAGGATGACACACCTGATCTTCCATCCCCAACCCGGCCTAAAGTAAAACCTGATCCATTCAAAGCGCCTTCTCGTCCACTTCTTCGCCAAAATACCGCCGCCCTCATGCAGAAGTTGAGCACACAACCACCACTGTTCCCAGCCAATCCGTCAAGATTGCCTCAAGCTTCAGGATCCGGCAATTCCGACACACGTTATGGAGAGCCCAAAGCCAGATCCCCCCACCGGCGTCTCTCGAAAATTCCATCATCTGCGAACCTGGCTGCCGATGCTGGCTCCCCAACTCGAAAGAAGCAGCTGCCAACAAAGGCCAATGGTGGAGGTGAGGAGATGTTCAAAGCCGTGATGCAACGTAATATGGGTGGCAGGACCCTTGTGGAACTCGCACAAGCACGAGCTGGCGGTCGGCCTGTCGAGGATCTTAAGCGCTGTGCCAGTGATTCGCGCTCTCCCGGTCTCAGATCTTCAGATCGTGACCCTCCCGCAGTATGGGACCCCGAGAAAGATGAAATGCCAAGCCCTTTCCTTGCACGCGGTAGAAAGATCATTCGCAATCTGCGGTAAAGGCAGATATTCTGCACTACGACTATGTGCCATTTGGCACCAATTTACATTTCAGTTCATTTCAGTTTCCAATGGTTGATCCATGGAAACATTGCATTTGCACAAGACACCTCTCATTCCTCATACATCCTAATAATTGCAATACCTGCGGAGTTACAGCTTGGTGGTGAACACTTTAATGCACGAAACGAAACATCGTGCACTTTTTCTTGCTGCGGCAAACTTGACTCTACGCCTTGAACTATGCACTCGCTTTTTCCTTTGTTGTTACGCCGTGATGTCCTTATTTCTTTTGATATCTTCCCCAGTATTTTGGGATTGTGTACACATATTTGCATTCGCCGGCCGGCTTTTGGTTTCCGCATTGATTTAATGCCTTTGGGTCTGAAAGTCTCTTACTTCTTTTCTCAAAGAGATGGATTTTCGTGGTTAGACAACCCTTCTGTCGTGCAGAGACATGCTACTTCAGCCACTCCTTTTGAGCTGTACATCATATTATTTTTCTTTTGTCTTTTCCTTCTCTCGGGTGTTTGGTGGGCGGTGCCTTTTCTGAAAGGCTTTTTGGGTTTCGAGGCGTATTAATGGAGAGGGCTCAGGTGCATGTATGTACATACATACCGATTTGGATTATCTTGTTTGGGAAAACTCTGCCATAGAAGCGGAATACCGATTTTAAGTTGCTCTTTCAAAAGTTTGTTCCTATGAACTTTTTCTTTGTCCTGTTCGATTTATCTTGACATACCCTCCGTAACCATGTAGTTTCTCCAACACCGAGCCCTTAAACGCCTCATTAAGATTGGGTTTTGTCATTATGTACTCACTATCTTACACATCATGCCTCCTCATCTTCGACCTCTTCAATTTGTACGGATCTCAATTCTTGATTGAATCGTTGCTCTTCCTCTAGTAACCGCTGCTGAGTATCATCATCATCACCTTGATCTTCCCTTCCGGCAGGGCCGGCATTATAGCCTGCCTGTTCAAGTTTGTCCATTTCCTCTGGCTCCAGCAGCTTCCCTTGGCCTCGGATAGCATCCTGTTTCACACGGACAGCAGCAGGAATGAATTTCTTGACGGCCTCCTGACGCAAGTCCTTGATCTCAGGCTGAGCCTCATAGACCGTCCTAGACTCCACGACGGGCGGTTTCGTCGGTAGACCGTGATGTCCACGAGGACCAGTGTCTGCCTCTCCGTCCCTCTTCTTCTGGTACTGGCGAGGAATCGGCGGCGGTGTATCCCGCGGCATGGGTATGCGACGAACCTCTTCATCCGTCTCGCTGCTCTCACTGTCCTGTCCGAAATGGCCATGCTCATCCCTTCTCCTCTTCCCTAATACACCGTCGCCACGACCCCTGCCGCCGAACCCGCCCCGCCTAGACTGGAAGCTCTCGAACTTCGGGGCCTTATCGCCGAGTGCTTCTCGGGCTTTTTGGACGGTGCGCAGATCGCGCTGTAAGGCTTCTAAAAGCTCTTGTTCACGTGGTCGTAGCTTTTGTCCGGTTTCTTCTAGCGCTTTGAGGTCGTTGATTTGCCGTTCGATCCGTTCAGGGTTGCGTCGTGCTAGTTTTTCGTTCCGGCGGGCTTGCGCCTCCGCTTTGGCTTTTTTCAAACTCTTTTGCTTATCTAGTTTCCGCTGCGCCTGGGCGGGGTTGAAATTGCGTTCTTTGGGCATTTTGTGATCGGACTTTTTTTGTTTAAAATAAATAAAAAGGGGAGAAAGAGAAAGGTAGAGAGGAAATTTGGTGTCTCGTGTAGCAACTAGATCGATTAAAGTCGCGCTGTATTAGATTTGATGAGAGGGCATTAATTTGTTCGGACTATGCAGGTCTCTATGTCAGTCAGACAAGCTCCCATAGTTCCCAATTTCTTGGCAGTAGAAGGTTTTCGAGGGTTGCACAGCTCCGGGGGAAACGAAAGATGGCGGCGAACCACAATCAAGTTTGACAAGGGATCGAGGATTGGAGGGGGGAAAAATAAAAAAAAAAAAGGACTCACCAGCCGATGATGTACTCAGCACGCTGCATGAATGAAAGACAAGCTGTAAGATGCGCAGGACTAGACCGGTGCGGAACTTCCCAAAATCCAATCACGGAAGCCGGAGCTTTAGTCGCTGGGCTCTAGCCTCACGGGTTGGGCAGCGGGTTTAGATGCAAGACGGTGGAGTTGGTGTCGAGGCTCGAGGTAATCAGGTATCAGGTTCGGCGACAACTGATTGATTGAGCGGCGTTTGCAAGACGCGGCTGGCGGGGATGCGCTATGTGCGACTGGGGATTGGGTGGCCGAATTTCTCTAAGAGCTCGGAGATGATGTCGCGGTAGAAAGGCGAAAAGGACTGGATGGGTTTCAACAGGCGATTCGTGAGGGGAGATCGGTGGAATTGAGGGGGGGATAAAGCTGTTGGGTTGCTGATGGATGGGAAATGAGTGGTTGACAGAAGAAGTCAGGAAAAGGCGGAACTCTCCGTTTGGGCCTCAGGATTCTCTTTCGGACTTTTTGACATTCAATTTTCTTTTCTTTCCCAATGAGTAATCCTTTTGTTTTCCTTTCTTGTTTCTTTCTCGTCAATTCCCCGTGGGCATAATTTTCATGATTTATATTTCAATGATAAATATCAGGTGCAATGATAATGTTTTGAATTTTGTGTACGACAATATAGCACATGATTCTTTTCTCATCTCAATTTTAATCTTTCTCTTGCTCTCTCTCCATATTTATATATACTTCTATATCGCGGGACCCGAAGTATATCATCTTAGTACCAGTGACCTTTGGGGTTACTAGGATAAAGCAGTTCTTTGACCTCAACCAGGAGGACTAATTCGCAAGAAAGTGGCATCAAATTCATTATTACATTTGATTACGACTTTGTTGATTAAGTCTGGGGATTTCTTGAATTTGGGTTGAGTATATCTCCAATAATACTTCGTACTATCGATACAAGATATATATAACTTCCTCCCTCCCCCTCGTTTTCATACTCCGAGTCAGTTTAAACACATTCATAAACTACTTTAATTGTCTATTCTATTAATTCAGCTTCTACAGACGAATTCCTTCTGTCTCCGATCGCCCGTCAGTGTGTAACCCTCCCCCCGACCGATTCACGAGGTGAAGGGCCGCGGTTGTTTTTCTTTTTTCTTGCCGCCGACAATCAGCTTCCCTTTAGTCGGTGCTTCGCTCCCACCATCAGCCCTCCTGCGGTTCCCCTCTTCCTTTACCTCCGCTGGTCCTTATTTATTTCTTATTTAGTCCTCTCCCCAATGTCGCTATAAGGGTCTTGGTGAGGAAGTGTTCTTTGTCTCCTTTTTACTGAATTACTTTCAGAAAGAGAGAAAGAAAGAGAGAGAGAAATATCGATCCAGTCCCTTACTCTCCTTTCGACTCTCCCCCTAAATCTTTCCACGTCCCGCTCCGGTCAACCATCATGAAATTCGGTCCGTCCCATCTCCACACATCGAGATCCACCGGCGCTTCCTAGACTCTTGTCGCGGTAAGAGTATGTCTCTGCCGGGACCAAATGTCCGTATCAGCCTCGATTCCCGACACCTCGCTTGGCCTCACTTCCTCCGAGATCCAGATCCTCCGACAACAGCAGCAAATTGCGCTTCAGGGTGGCCATGCTGCCAACGGGGTTTCCAGGGGCAGAGGGACTGGCCGAAGCAGCAACTCAAGTTCGCGAGCCGCCAGTGCCGCCAGCAGTCATGGCCGATTGTTGTTGGACCCGATGAGCCTGCGAGCGCTTTCTCATCAGCTGGATGCTTTACAAGAACAGATTCGGAGTCGCATTGATTATGTAGGTTTCCCCGCCTGAGCTTTCTCGATATCCAATGCGTTTCCCCTCATGCTCTCAAATTCCTCAGTCAATTTCAATTATTGTTTTTCTTTTCTTCCTTTCAAAATCATATTTTCGCAACTTTCCCCACTTGCTTCATGGTTGCCCCGGGCATCGGTTTAGAAATACTCAGCCGACCTTGTACAGCCCCAGTCATTCTTGCATATTATCTTACCGTCTGGTCCTAACGTCTTGCAGCTAGAAGAGCAGATGCACCTTTCTATCCAAAATACTTACGATCGCGCTGGAAATGTTATTCATAATGCGGATGTCGAGATCGCCCGTACGCGCTCCATTCTGGCCTCAATTGACGAACTAGACAATGAAATGGCGAAGATCGGACATATTCGGGAAATTGTGAAAGCTTATCGCGGCCGAATTGAAGGTCTCGATCAGCGGCTCGATCAGGCCGCACGTAGGAGACGCTAGGACCATTGACACCAAAACATCGTCTTACAGTCTCACATACTCTGATGTCGTTCAACGCTTTATGCCGCTAGGAATTTTCGCAACCCCACTGAAACTATCTCGAAGGACGAGCTTGGAAGCTCATTGTCACTATTACTTCGCCCACCGGGTCCAGTTGACCCCTCTTGACCACCTCTAATGCTTCATGGATGATTATGGAAATGATTCAACGCTCGCATGACCTGGCTTGATAATTGAAGGAAAATATTGAATAAAAAAAATCCTGAACAAACGAATAGGAAGGGAAGTCGCATGTTTATATACCACCCCGTCCTCGCGGACCCTGTGTTACTACGATCTGTGCCGTTATTGAAGCGTTCCATGCCGATTTTAATTACGCCCCTCTGCGACACTTTTTCTTTTCTTTTTCTTTTTTTATTTTCATGACCGTCTTTTGTGTTTTGCTGATTTAATTATTATCCTTTTTATTTCCCCCCGGAGAGGTAAGCTGCTTAAAGATGGGATACCTGCCTCGCGGCAAGTTTTGTTTTGTTCTGTTTTGTTTTTTTTTTTCTTGGGAGACAACATATTGGAACGAGATTTGACTGGAAACTGGTCGGTGTTTAGAGCAGGAGTTCCCTCGTTTGTCCTTCTTTATCTCATTTGTTGAATCACTCATACCTTATGACGAGAATCACGTCTTTCATTTCATGAAGTTGTCTTTGTTATCTGATGCTTTGATTCCCCATTCTG
The DNA here is from genome assembly GCA_009193465.1 of Aspergillus avenaceus. Lineage (NCBI taxonomy): Eukaryota > Fungi > Ascomycota > Eurotiomycetes > Eurotiales > Aspergillaceae > Aspergillus > Aspergillus avenaceus. The sequence continues at coordinate 74,973 of ML742105.1, read as the reverse complement.
TATTGCTCTATTTATATGTTTTATTGAGTGGACTTTACTGTGTCAATCGAATGCACAGTTGATTGCATTCCGCAATCGGAGGATACTGTACAAATGATACCAAGCTTATCCCGACTTTCAATGATCTTTGAACATGGTGCCCCTGTCTCGCAGCAAAACAGAACACTGGCTCTTTCATATCTGTTCTTTTTTGAGAGCATGTGATTTGGGCGGAAAAGCACAAGAATTTCCCCGTCAATAACCGCATATGGGCGGTATAGTCTTCTGTGACTTTCAGCAACTTCCTGCCCAGGCTCGACACCATTCACCAAACCGCGGCAACACATATTTGTGTCTTATAAATTTCAGTATACATCCAACACTCCATTATGGCAGCTTGTCCAATGAGAGGAATAATTAAACCTGAACCCTCACTGACCATCTCTCTTATTCATGATCCAGTTGAGGTCCTGGTATTAACTTTTTACTTCCATCGGGATAACAATCGACCGTGAAGATGCTAGGATGCCGAGGTTCTAGCTTGATATAATGAGCCCGGAAGATGGGCCATCTGTTGCACTTGTCCATCTGTATCAAGTACTGACTCCAAGGGACTTAAGTGATCAACAGACGCTGTCCGCGCGCAAGTCACGGACGAATATGCCAAGAATACGCCATGGGATGACCAGTAAAAAGACATAAAAATTACGTAGCTGTATTCTGCTCTCCCTTGGACTCGAAATTCTTCCGACGCTCGGAAAGCTTTTGACTTCGTCGCTCTGTTTGGGGGAAACGCTTTTCAGTTCCGCATGTAGTGCAACGAATAACTCGTACATCAGCCCATGGCTTTTTGCGACCACGACTGTCATTCCTTATTTCTTGTACGCAGCTGAGTCCTGGTACTAGAAGCGTATCACAGCGTTTACAATAAGATCTTTTCGTCTCGATTGGCAATCGGAGTTGTGCTTTCAGAGATACTCCACGCATCTGTGAGATAAAAACTCGGGGAAGATGCGGGAGGGAATCAGCATCTGATTTGGCGCTCGTCCCAGTTGACTGCTCCACGGGAACATTCTCACAGCTGGGGAATTGTGGTACAACACGTGCTGAGGCTGGTTTTGCATCCGGTTCGACATCCATTTTGTCGGGGGAATTGCTACTGGCCTGATTCGCAGTAGCAGAAGATTGTAAATAATTTGCTGCATTGTATAGATAGTCAAGTCGCGCTCGGATATGGCTATTTGCTCCTCCAGCAGCGCCCCTTTTCCCTTTGACCTTTGCCATGTTCAAAGGCCAAAAATGCAGGTCGATTAATGAAGTTAAACCTGGAACCCAATGAAATGAACAATGAAATGAATGAAGCTTTGAGCGGCGATCGAGCGCTAACCCCAAACCAGCCGGGAGTGACTAATACTCACGTGATGCGTCCTTTCCTGACCTCAGCCTCTCTCCCATCCCTCGCGACTTCAACCTTTCTCTCCATCTCCATCGCCTTCCCTTGCTTCTTAACCTTAACCCACTTCTCAATTCATCTCAGAAGAATCGAAAGGGGGAATTAAGTGTTTCCTACGATTGATTAGCTTTATTTTGTTTTATCATTCACCATCTCCATTCACCGCTACCGTAACCCCCAAAAAGCTCAGCTACCTTGAAGAAACGCGACCTCGCGACGACCAGAGTTTTCCTATTACTTTCTTTTCACAACAACCCGTCAACATGTCTCACGAAGAGGATCTCATTGACTACTCCGATGAGGAGCTTCAGACCACTGACGCTGCCGCCACTACTGCTGCTCCTGCCGCAAATGGCGACTCTGATAAGAAGGGCGATCTGACGGTTTCCGGTGGTCGTCCGGATAAGAAGGGAAGCTATGTCGGTATTCATTCGACCGGTTTCCGCGACTTTTTGCTCAAGGGAGAACTCCTACGTGCCATCACCGATTGCGGTTTCGAACATCCATCGGAGGGTTAGTTTATCACGTTCTTTCCCACAACCTCCCTCCATTGCTCTATGTTCCAACGTCCGTCCATCTCCGCGGGGAAATCATAGTCGCTTTTGGGCCACCTGTCTCGTCCGAACTCTGCGGGCGGCATGAGGATGTTATGTTTTTGGGGTATTACAAACAAGTCGCGCTGCGCTGGTAGTTGTGTTCTCACAGTTGCCACCTGTTGCTCACACTTCAGCGAACTACGGTGAGGCTAGAAGCGCAAATCATCCGGGTAACTGCATATCTAGCAACAAGTGGTGATTTTGCGAAGAGTGCTATTCAAAGAATATGGGGCTTCTGCCACCATCTCCCGGATGGCATGCGTCCTCGTGTCGTCTGCAGGACGCTCGTAACAGAGTTATCCTGCAGCTGCAGCTGGACAGATTGCCCGACTTGTACATCTATGAGTAGATGATGCAAAACGAAAAGTTTTACATCACTTGCCTGCCTTGTTCGACGACTCGCGGGATGGACGGACTTTGCGACGCGGATTGCTTTCTTTTTTTCAAGTCTTATGGATCGAATACAAGTCTAACATACCGTTCCGCCTCACTATAGTCCAGCAAGTTTGCATTCCGACCGCCATTTTGAACGTCGATGTTCTTTGCCAGGCAAAGTCTGGTCTCGGAAAGACGGCTGTCTTCGTCTTGACCACCCTTCACCAGCTGGAGGCTGTCCCCGGAGAGTGCTCTGTTCTGGTCATGTGTCATACTCGTGAGTTGGCATATCAGATCAAGAACGAGTACGCTCGTTTCAGCAAGTATCTACCAGATCTGAAGACTGCTGTCTTCTATGGTGGTACCCCCATTCAGAAGGACATCGAAGTCTTGTCCAACAAGGACTCATACCCTAATATTGTTGTTGGTACTCCTGGTCGTCTCAACGCCCTTGTACGTGAAAAGAAGCTTTCTCTGCGCAATGTTAAGGCTTTCGTTCTTGACGAGTGTGACAAGATGCTTGACCAAATCGGTGAGTGCCAGTAACCCATCCAAGCGGGCTGTTTAGGCCAGTGGCTCACAAACCCTCAGACATGCGTCGTGACGTTCAGGAGATCTTCCGTGCTACCCCTGCCGACAAGCAGGTTATGATGTTCAGCGCTACCCTCTCACAGGAGATCCGTCCAGTGTGCAAGAAGTTCATGCGGAACCCTCTTGAAGTCTATGTCGATGATGACACCAAGCTCACCCTCCACGGCTTGCAGCAATACTACATCAAGCTCAGCGAGGCGGAGAAGAACCGCAAGCTGAACGATCTCCTGGATAGCCTTGAGTTCAACCAGGTCATCATCTTCGTTAAGAGTACCAAACGTGCCAACGAGCTCGATACGCTCTTGCGCGAATGCAACTTCCCTAGCATTGCGGTCCACTCTGGTGTGAGCCAAGAGGAGCGGTATGTTTGTCTTTAATTTGAGCAGTGGTCAAATATGCTAACAGCGGTTACTAGTATCAAACGCTACAAGGAGTTCAAGGAGTTCAACAAGCGTATCTGTGTTGCTACCGATGTTTTCGGACGTGGTATCGACATTGAGCGTATCAACCTTGCCATCAACTACGACTTGCCTGCGGAAGCTGACTCATACCTGCACCGTGTCGGTCGTGCCGGCCGTTTCGGTACGAAGGGTTTGTCGATCTCTTTCGTTAGCAACGAAGATGACGAGAAGGTCCTTAAGGATATTGAGAAGCGTTTCGAAGTTGCTCTCCCGTACGTGTACACCCATGTTCTTTTTCTCTTGCTGAGCGTTGGCTAATGGTTTATATAGCGAGTACCCCGAGGGTGGCGTTGATGCCAGCACTTACATGGCCTAAAATCTTTTAAGTCATGAATGTCGATATTGAATTTCTATTTCTTGTTCTAAATCGATTTCGCATCTTTTTTTTTCTTTTTCGTTCATATTTTGGCGCGATGGTTCGGTTGTGTTTTTGTTTGACTATTTTTTTGACCGTCAAGTGCCTTTAGCTACTTTTCTGTTAGGCATTGGTGGGAAGACTGGGAAAGGATTCGAGAAAAGCATACTCTGTCACATTTAATCGCATGGTGCCTTCGATGACACGAGATGGTGGTGCTAGTGCCTCTTGATAGGGTGTTACCTGTGTATTATCTATAAATCTCACTGCTACTTCCGGGTCAACCCCAGTTAATATTATGTAAGAATCACATGTGGAGAGAAAATCTCGCCAACCGATGAGTAGACGGCGCCTTTTGACATTCCATCTTAACATCAGATTTTAATGCGGAAGACCCCGGAAAGGGCTTAATTTGGGGGAAATTGTGATGGGAGAAGAGCTAGAGCGATGAAACCTGGTTGAGAGCATAAGATCGGCAGACAGGAATCAAGGCATAGTAAGTCTAGACTAAAAGTGGGGTGAGAACAACCATCTGGTCCCTGCCCTTGTAATATGTAATAGGTAGCTTTCTTTCTTTCTTTCTTTTCTTATGCGTGACTGCGCCCGATTGACATGATGATGCACCAAGCTGCATGGGATTAGCAGTATTTCCATATGCGATTCCATCTAACTGCTTGCAGCCTCAAAATGGGTTCAGTTAATCGCCATGAGTAAAGATCGACCTTTAAGTTTTAAACAGGGAACTTGTTCAATTGTCCTATGGAATGAAATGACTGTTTCTAATAATTAGATTTAACAAGCTTTCTGCTCTTGTCTGGAACAATTGAGATAAAAAAAAATAAGAAGAAAGAAAAGAAAAGTCCGGAAGAGGTCATGGCAACACCCACGCTTACCTTGACCTGCTCGAGAACAGAGAGAGTGGAGTCACTCGCAGAAGTGGCGTGGCGGTGCATCTTTTTTTTTCTGTTTTCCTGACTAGACTAGAGTATCAAGACTTTGCTCTTATTGGGGAATTCCAGAATACTGGGGCGGACAATTTCTCTGGAACGCGCAAGTCAAATAAGCTTCATGAGGCTTGCTTTTTTTTTTTTTTTTTTTTTTTTTTTTTTTTTTTGACGATCTCTTCGAACTTCGTGCCATTTGTAACTTTCTTTTTCAATTTTTGCCTAATTTAATTTTTTGATTGTTGCGGGGAGAATGGACTGGACTTGGTGATTATTATGATATGACGTTACAGGCACGTTTTTGAGTTAATGATTTTCTCGGTGGGAATTTCATATAGAAAGATCTACTTTGATTTTCGGGTACCGTAACTAGTTGATAGACACATTTTTCTAATCTTTTTCTTTTCTTTTCTTTTTTCGAACATATCTGCAGTATGACAGGTCGAAAGCGGACAGCCGCACGGAAAGAAGAAGGCAGGGGATGGGGGGAATACCTTAGTTATGTACGCCGTATGCATGTATGTACGTACCTAAGGCATGCGGCTGGTAACATTCCCGGCCAGAATTCTCTCGGTATTTATTCTGTTTTCCCTTATATTTTTTCTTTTTCTTTTTCTTTTCTTCGGTCCGAAAGGCCGCATTCAGAACAATATTGTACTCCGTATACGCGGTACGGTTTCAAATGGAACTTACTAGTAGCCATGCCTATCCAAGACTTTACTTTTTAGCGGGAATTTTAAAACCCCGCTGCTTGGTGGCTCCGGAAAGGCCGTGTGGCTTGTCTGTTATATCGCGGGGGGTGTCCTGAGACACTAGGTATGCAACATGATGTTGGGGGGTGTGTGTGGTGCTAGGTTTAGCTCATGTGTAACCTTTTAGTTTTGGTCTTACATGCATGGAGTAGATCGATGTAGATGTAGCCATCTAGTGAGTTAGGCTACTATACAGCGTAAATCTTGGGTATATAGTAGATACTAGAATGATCAGGTAGAGCAATAAAAAAAAGGGGGCAACTATTATGTTGCGATCGATCGGTGCGCACTTGAACTTATGTGGGTCTGTGACATTGCTTTTTTTTACCCAGCGTTCGTGGCCGAAATCAATCTCCATAGTTGTGCCACTGCTGAGGTGTCTTACTACGTATGCTGGGAGTTTTTGGCACCGGGTATGGGGAGTGAGGAGGTCATTGAACAAGCTGTCAAGGTGGAGGGTGTGTGGAAAGGATAACAAGAAACAAGAGGACTGTCCGGAAGCGTATATCATGAAAGGAGGGAATTTATTTATATTCTATTGATTGTGAAAAGTGAAGACAGGTGTTTTATGAAAAAAGAAACTGCATAAGACGTAGATTATGCATTCCATCTATTGAATATGACAGAGAAGAAAACAGAAGACCTTCAAATGATCCTGAAGAAAACCAAGAATGAAGAAATTTAAAAAAAGAAAACATTCTTTTCAAGGAGGTCAAATCTGCAACCATCAGATCATGACTGCCGCAATCGTACATTTTTTATTCATCTTTCTTTATTTTCATTGAACAAGGGCCAATATCAAAGTGTAAATAATGACCTTCAGAAAAATCTCATTCGCTATTATTGGAAGAATTGTGTAATGTGCCTGACCCACTTTCTGGTACCATAGATAGAAACAGAAACTAAAAAAGCACGGAGCAATGTGATTTGTCCTTCGGATCAACTAGAAGTGCACGCTAGAATGCGCCAAGTTTGAGGATCCACTGGAGATGTTTTGGAACAATCGGGATTGATCGTTGTCTCCAAAGGCCTGGACCCATTGATTTTTTTTTTCTTCTTCTTTTCCTCTTCTTTCTGTTTTTGTGTTTGGAATTTTTGTTCTCTTTCTATCATCTGATTGCATGTTGACATTTTTTTTTTGTTTTTAGATTGATATGATTATTTTAGAGTTAGTTGTGTATCATGATATGGTTGTTTAGCTTCTGTCCATAGTTAATTGAAATTCCCTTCCATAAGTTCATGTTCTTAAATCGGAATAGTTTCAATTGCAATCCAAACCGAACCCATTCATTCAATCTTATGTAAGTAAGCCTCGCAAAATAAAAAGGATTTGATTATTAACAAACTATTCTAACCAACATTTTCCACACCAATGTTTCAATTAATTTCTGACGAGGGCTAGAAAAAAAAAAGGACCCGAAACTAAAGTGTCAATTTCCTCCTTCAACACACCCCCGGTCGTTTATTTGCTAGTCCCTAATGCATGCTACGTGAAACAATGGCCTTGACAAGCTGAACAATGAATTGATTCACAAAATTTGGAAGAGGCTGCAGTACCTGGTAGAAATGTTGTTTTTTCTTTTTCTGTTCTACATGCGGTTATGCGACTGAAAAAGAAAATGTCACCTGCAAACGGATTATCAGGGTCCTTGATGACTAACTTAAGCTGGGCTTTTTGTGTCGATCGACCGGTTTGAGCTTTTTGGTTGTGGTATGCTGCGAGGAATACCTGGACACTGCCTCCCCCTTCCCGAGTTTAAAGGTATGGTTTCCGATCGGGTTTAAACATCCCCCTCTCTTCCCTTTTGTCCATGGGATTGAGTTGAGATTAGGTTGGGGGTTTAGTTTTGGTTTTGGTTTGGTTTCTAGAGAGGGGGGTTTCGAAACCATGGAGAGCTGTAATGCTTAGATTCTAAATGGAGATGAACAAGAGAGATAAAAAAAAGGATAAATAGAGTTTTTTGTAACTGCAATCAGTTCCTCCGATAAACATACTGTATTAGTCTAATTTTAAATGATTTAACTGAAAGGGTAAAAAATTGTCAGTCTGAAGTTATGATAGAATGTCACTTTTATGGCTTAGCCTTTTTTTTTCACTTGTTTCTCTTTGTCTCTGATCGTAGTTTTGAAACCTTCGATTTGAGAACCGTTGCTGTTCTTGCACGACCGTCTGAGCGGGGATAGGAATGGGCTGTGTACTCTAGAAAATAAAATCTTACCAAGACCTGGGGAAAGAAAACCCGAAGGAGGGAAAAAACCGACGAGGCGGATGGAATATGGGGGAGATGATTGTTGGTTTCTTTTTATTATATTAATGTTCCAGAAACAAAGTGGATATTGATTGTTTTGAAAGTAGTCGTCTTTCCCAATATGGGAGAACTTTTTTAGGTGGTTTCTAGTCGCCGACTAGAATCAGGTTCTTTTTGCTTTTGCTCCTTAGTACTCCGTAGATACTAGCTATACTTTACTTTGGTATTACTATTGTAGTTATTTCATTTATTTTGCTGCACGAGTTAAAAGTACTACTTTGTATAAAATATGTGTGTATATGATCCAATTGCGATAAGAACTAGATTGAGCTTAGGTATTTTTTTTTTCAATGAATTTTTTTTTTAACTCAGGGAGGCAGGCCTAAATCTAATATCGCCGATTGCAAGCGGAACCATCCCGGTTTTCTGACCTCGACCATCCCAACGAACGAAGTGGGGAATTTCTAGTGGGTCATTGTCGACGGGAGGATGTGCAGCTGCGGCCGATTGGGTGATTCCTGCATCATGGTTGGCTCGACCAGCTTTAAGTGGGTGTTGTCGTGTCTCATGAATCATCCACATAATCAATTTCATATTTTCAATTTTATCTGTAGTTGGCTCGTTTCCGTTTCCTTTTCCTAATAATTTTTTTTCTCAATGCTCTCTCTTTTTCTTTTTTTTTTTCACCCTTATCCCTCCCTGTCTTTAGTTTTGGAAGAAAAATGATGACGCTGATGTTCTCCGTTCAGGAGGGGCGTGGGAAATCGAGTTTTATCTATCTCTGAGACTAGTTTCTCATGATTGCGGATATGGAACTATTTTTCTTTACGTGGAATCACTTGGAACAGAACAATTATTGATTGATTACTATTATTACTATACTAAATAATATATTTGTGTATAGTGTGAGAATTTGTTAAATTAGGTAAGGATTGATTTATTTCCAAAAGGGTAAAAAGGAAAAAAAAGGAATTAGGACAAGAAGACTTGTAGACATGTATTTTCCCTTAAGGAAGCATAATCCCCGTTTCGCCTCCTAAATAAGATTAGAAATGAAATTGGTTAAGGTAATAGGAAAAAAAGAAAAAAAAAAGTAATAAAAAAAAAAGGAACCATAAGATGATTTTGACTATCTCTGCGACTTATCTTTTTCATAGTCTAGTCGATGAAAACAAAAACTGAATTAATTGAATTGAATTTGATCTCGGTGTAGGGGAATTGTTTTTGGATATTATTATTATTATTATTACTTGTTACTATATTACTATATTACTATTTTTTATTTTATTATTTTATTTTTACTTTTTACTTCTTCCTATCAGTTTCATTCCATCTTGACTGTTTTCGCTTACCCAGAGAGAACATTTTCCCCCCTCTCTACTCTCCGTTGACAGTTATTGTTTCCCCTGCACTCCGTTTCCGGTTCGAGCCCTGGCGGGGGATCCACGACCGTTAAGGCCTGTTGGTGATTACAAGAACAAAAAACCTAAAAAGTAAAAATAATAATAATAATAATAAGGGAAAGTGAAGAAAGGAAGAGAGAAAAAAAAAAAAAGGAAAGAGAAAAAAAAAGAGAGAAAGAGAGAGATAACTCTTACGAAGTCTGCTCCGTAGGCTCACTTTCGGGCTGCTTTCCCGCCCAAAGCTGGCAATCTTCCCATCTTGCTTTGAACTCCATCAATTCTCCATCCATCAATCCTCCACTCTCCCTTTTCCTCTCTTCCTCTTTTCCCTTTACTCATCCCCTTCCATCTATACTCTTACACTTTCTCTCCTTCCTCCCCCTGCGACTTCATATCTCCTTTCGTTTGGTCCCTTCCCTCCAATCCCTGTTCCATTTTTAAAAAAACCGTCCTTTGGTAATTCTCCTTACTTTCGTTGGACTTTTTTTTTTTTTTATCAGTGGTTTTTTTTTTCTTCCTTTCCCTACTCCTACGCTTTTTTTTCCTGTCATTTTTATTAATCGGTACGAAACCGCCCTGGCCTTGATCGTCATATTGCGTTTGTTCGTCCCGTGGTAGGCAGCGTCAAACGCGCCTCCAGTCGTTGTCCTGGAGCATTCTTTTCTCTCCCGGTCAGAAAACTAGATTTATCGCCTTTTTTTCCACCTTGGACCAGCGGGAGAGCTTCCTTCCATTTTTGATCGCTAATCATGGCTCCTCCGCCGCGCTTGCGCATTTTGTCAGGTTTGTACCCCATCCGTTTCCGGTTCCTCGATTATCTCCTATCATTCCTTAAATGGGGCCTCTCCCCAAGCAAAAATCCCTTCCCCCCAATCTCGGTTTCCCGCGGAAATTCTGATTCAGAATGGGACGTCATCTAACCAGACTGTGTTTAGTCGGCAGCAATGCAATCTCGGCTTTCTTATCTTGGAGACTTCAGGCGACAACCTCCTGCGACGTGACGTTAGTCTGGAAATCGGGCTTTGAGGCCGTTTCTCAATACGGTGTATCTTTCAAGTATGGTTTCTCAGACCCGGATCTCGAGCGATTCGTTGATAGTTTTGTGATTTAGGTCGAAAGCGTTTGGCAATGAGCGCTTTAAGCCTCGTCATGGTATGTTGTGTCTTCGCTGGAAATTCTTTTGGTGAACACGGGGGTTTTTTTGTGTGCAGAAGCTAAACGGGGAACTACGTTATACAGTTGTTCGGTCGCCTGAAGATGCTGCGTCTCGCGAGAACGCATTTGACTACGTTATTCTATGTGTGAAGGCACTACCCGATGTTTACGATCTGGCAGCAGTTATCGAATCCGTCGTTACCCCTCAGCATACCTGTATCCTTGTAAACACGACGAACACACTGGGAGTTGAATCGCATCTGGAACAGCGGTTTCCTACAAATGTTGTCCTTTCGCTTGTGTCAGGAGTGGAGATTTCCCAGATCGGGGCCAGCGAATTCGAGCATCTAAACTCATCGGAAATCTGGGTTGGTTCGACAAATAAGAACAGCAACATTCCCTCATCGATACAAAACGATATGGCGGCGGCATTGGCAATGACATTGTCGTCTGGACAAGTGGATTGCAAGGTATCAGATAATATCAGACAAGAACAGTTTGAACGGATGATAGGGTGAGTTCTTGTTCCTATGGTTCCATGCATAACTAACCATGGCACGACAGTCCTATCGCATTTTACCCCACTAGTGTAATGTTTGAGACTTCCAACCACGCACAGCTTCTCGAGAAGGTTGGAGTACGGCAACTCGTATCAGACATCATTGAGGAGCTCCTCCAGCTTGCTCGCGCAAACGGATGCTCTTTCCCGAGTGACTTTGCCCAGAAAACTATAGAGAAGATGACTACCAATGGTGCGCCCAGTACAATGTACCAGGACTTCCAGTCCCGTCGTCCCATGGAAATAGAAACCTACCTTGGATCTCCGATTAAATTGGCGACCGAGTCAGGTGTTCGTATTCCGCGCATTGAAACTCTCTACGCAGTGCTTCATCATGTCAATGCCACGAATTTAACCAAACCTCAGGCAAAGGACTCACCCCCACCTGTTCTGGCCCAGCCGCCGCCACGGATGTCTTCGGCTCCTCCACCTAGAGGGCCGATGAACGGTCCTATGCGTGGTGGTCGAGCGCCTTCTATGATGCCTAGACGTGGGCCTCCGCCTCCGGGAATGTCGAGACCGCCAAGTGCACAGCCGGGGGCGGCGGCCCGGATGCCGCCTCGTGATCCTTCGTTAGAGGGACTAGAAGAATTCAGCCACCTGGTGATGTACGATGATGCCGCCTCTGCCGCTGCCGCCGCCGCCGAGAACGGGTTGCCGCCCCAAAACGGTAGCAATGGATTTCCACCGGACATGCCTCCCGGACCTCCCCCAGCTGCAGCAGATTTGGCTTTGAGGGAACGGGAATTGGCGATCCGGCAACGTGAGTTACAGATCAGAGAGCAAGAAATGGGCATGCGCCGCGGGCCTCGGAGACCCCCGCCACCGAGGTCAACATTCGATGAAGAGGACGAAGATGATTACTTCGACCCGATGGATACTATTCCTATGCCCCAGATCGATCCCGACCAGGTGGATATGCTGAGTCTCACATCACGAAAGGCGAAGAAGTCGGCTCCTAGCGCCAGTCAGTTGCGCAAAAATCCCGAGCTGAATCTTAATAGTGGAGGTGGTGGAGGAGGACCTCCCAGCAGCCGGCCTGGGTCGTCCTTCAGTCGTTATTTTGGGGGGAGGAAACGTGCTAGTGATAGAATCATGCAGGAGATCCCCGGACTTCACGATTCTCTCATGGACAACCCCATGATGGCGTACGCTTCTAACCGTTACGGTGCGGTCGACAGGAATCAGATGCACGCAGGGTCGCGTGCGAATTCCATGACGGCCAGCCGAATGGGCGACTACGCGCCACATCCTTATCCTGCCAGCAGGAGGAACAGTCAGTCTCCGGCGACTCCTCCGTATGGCCCTCCCGGCCCTCGAATGGGCCGACCCGCGACGTCAGACCAGAGCCTAGGCCCACCGAGCGGTCCTCGCGGCGGCCAACCTTCGCCGCCTGGACAGATGCGGGCGCCAGTTCCCAAGTATCCTCCGGGACAAGGTAATGCGGTGGGTCCGCAACAAATTGAGCAACAATATGGGGTGAGCAATTCGTCTTTAGCCAAGGGCACTCCCAAGCATAGAAGTCTGACCGGAAGTGCGAGCGCCAGCGCGGAGAGTGGTGATAGCGGGGCCAGTGCCAATCTCGACTCGGAAAACTCAGCCCATAGCAGCCAGATCAGCTTGAATACTCAACAAGCTGCGACGCCCGTTCGTTGATCGATGCAACCTACCATTGTCCGCCCCCTTCCCCCCTTCCCCGATCGCCGAGCCTTAGAACCCTGCTCTATATGTACACGTCTGGTTACCTTCGTGTTCCATTCTTTTTCTTTTTTCACCTGGCCGGCAATCGCCTTTCGTGGGGATCCTCTTTGGCTTTGTACAAGAATTCTTTTTAATGAGATGCTTGGCAAGGATAGTAGGCGCGGACACCAACATTATATTCGTGTTCAGTTCATTACATATACGCAAAGGGACATACGGGACATCTTCTCGTTTTATGCTTCTGCTTTGGAGTGGTCGGGCGCGTGTGTTTGTTATTCGTGGTGCTTTCCTTTCCCCCTCCTTTCTTACTACTCCCTATTTTCATTTAGTCTGGCATTCTCTTTTTTTTAATGAAGGCGAGCGTGGAAGCTCGAGCCCACAAGTATGATTTGACTTCTCGCAATTATACCACCTGAGACATCCATCTTTCAGTCACCCACGATTCGATTTCCTTTTTCTTTTACTACTTTTACTGCATGAAACAATGTTGTACACTACCTGAGTCGGCGCCTCATTTCATTGTATCTCCTACACTATCATCTCCACTGCCTTTTTCTTTTCTTTTTTTCTTTTTCTTTTTTCCTTCACTACTTGCATGCCCTCCTTTAACTCTTTTCCTTTTTTCTTTCCTCCCTCGAGCCGTTCTGTCTGCTTTTATATGGGCTCCTGTGGGAACATTCTACTAGCCTTGTGATCTCTACGTTCATGGTCTGGTTTCTGGCGCATAAAAGAGCAGGGGTCTGATTTATTCGGTCGATTGAGTGATCTGAGTTGGCTGGGTTCGCGTTCTTGCAAAGTATTGACGAGAGAGCTGAGTCGAAGTCTTGACAATTCGGTTAGAAGCCTGTGATTGACAATCCACGAGACTTGAGCCCGCATGATACATAGACGGTTATCCTGCCATGTCACGACGAGAGTGTTTTGAAATGATTCGAAGTTTGCATAGAGAAATCAAAGACCGCATAATGTATATTCACTTGGTTCGCACGTGATCCGACCCACTGATAAAGTAAACAAACGATTTCATCTTCCACTTTGCCAACTCCACAACTCCAACTACCTAGATTTCTAGATTCAAACGTTCAAGGCATTCAAGACAATCAACATATAAAAACAACTGCGTCATCATGCCACCCTCTCAATTCTACGGCCAATCTCAGTCATATCCCCGACACTCTGTTCTTCCCCCTTCGTCTACTGCCGGTGCATCATCTGCGGGCTCCTCGTCCATGTCCGCGGCGAAAGCTCGTCAGTATGCGAATTTGGAAGCTCAACTGGAGCAGTTGAATGCGAATCTGGCCGATACTCAAAACCTTTTGCGGATGACAGCCGTCCAGGCCGAGGATATGCGGTTTTTAGGAGGCTACGTCGCTGCTCTGTTTATGGGGTCGGCGAAGGTACTGGGTGAGGAGGGGGTCAAGGGAAATGCGGATAAGAAGAACGAATCCAAATCTTGATTTATTGATCAGAATTTGTGGCGTATGTTTATCGGTCGTTGTCTATTAATTCTATCACTAACGACATCTAGTTCATCTTCCGATTCTATTAGATCATTTGCCCGCCCTGCAAGTTTACAGTTTCGTTCAAAACAGCTACTTAGCCTTCCACGACAAATCCTCCTCCGAGAATAATCGCCGGCTCCTCAATATTGCGATGTTCGTAACTGGAAACATTCGGTTAGAAACGATCCCTCAAACCTTGAACTAGGTACAACCTCACCTCAGAGTCCCCACACCACCCGCTTCCAAGATCAGCGATGTCTCCGTCAACGGCTTCCCGGTCCAACGCATCGCGAACGCGCGCAAAATATGGCCGTGCGCTACGATCAGCACATCGCCTTGCTCGGTCTTTCCGTCGAAACAGGGCTTGTGGTATTTCTCCCTGATATCGGCAATTAGAGCGTCCAGTCGTCGGACAACATCTTCGGGGGATCTAGATTTGTCAGTCGTGTACATAGCTCAAATAAAACACACATCTCAAGTGCTTCAAGAAGGCAAAAAAGAAAAACATACTCTCCCCCAGGACACCCATCCCTCCAAATATCCCACCCCCCTTCTCCCCTCCGCTTCCTCTCCTCCCGAATCTGCTTACTCGTCAACCCCTCATAATCCCCATAATCCCATTCCCGCACCGCCTCCGTCACCTCCACCTTTGCCTCCGTCCGAATCGGCTCCTCCGACTCATCCCTCCGAGCCTCATTCCAAGGCAACCGCTCCCGACATCCGATCTCCAGTAACTCCAGCGTCCGCTGCGCCCTCATCCGCGGCGACACATACCTAACATAATCAGCACCCCACCTTACCCTTTTTCGTGCATATCTAGTGGGGAAGAGAGAAAGAGAGGATATAGGAAGGGTAAACAAACACATGGACCAATTTCCTCGGCGCAATCAACCTGTCATTGCCGACTAGGGCTTTTCCAGTTGCTTTGATCCGCTTCTCGCCGTTCGACGTCAGTGGGAGGTCTGTTATGCCTGTGTGCCGGCCGTTTAGGGACCATTCTGTTTCACCGTGTCGGATTATGAAGGTTCGGGGGGACATTTTCTTTCTTGTTCTATGGAATAAGTGTGTTATAGGGTTGTGGTAGAGATGGGGAGTGTAGTTGGTTCGGAGTGGTATGGAAGTTGGTGGTGGGGAGGTGTTGCGTCATAGTTTGTTTGTAGGTGATTAGTCATGCAGGTGTATGGAGCCCTAACTTATTGTAGAGTAGGTAGGTGTTGGTGAGTGTGTATTTTGTATATGGCTTGGGATGTCAGATACAGCAGTATTGTACATATCTATATGATACAGTACATGTGTAAGGGATGTAGAACTAATGAGCGGGACAATCCGTCCTCAAACGGAGTTTGTGATTCTTCGTCTTTCGACGATATTGATATGGTTTTGGAAAATGGAAATGGCGATTGTAAGTGTGTGGATGGTAAGCCGCTGCATTAAAATGGACGGTGTTTATGTGGTGTAAGTTTGCGGATTTGTTTGCTTTGCTTTGCTTTGCTTTGCTGACTGAGGCTGGTGATGTTGCTGATTGGTGTGTGTTTAGGGTTGTTGGAGTATTTACCTAATTAGGACTTTTCTGGGAAGGGGGAGGTTTCTTTTGTGCTATTGTTTTCAAGTGAAACAGAAATTGTAGATTTGAGTACTGGATATGAATGATATTGAGATAACCTAATGTAACTCCAACTCGTCAACGCTCTCCAAAGCTTTCTTAAACACCGCCAAAATCTCCCCC
This sequence comes from Aspergillus avenaceus, assembly GCA_009193465.1. Taxonomy (NCBI): domain Eukaryota; kingdom Fungi; phylum Ascomycota; class Eurotiomycetes; order Eurotiales; family Aspergillaceae; genus Aspergillus; species Aspergillus avenaceus. The sequence goes on along the minus strand of ML742105.1, from coordinate 59,172 downwards.
TCATCTTCTAATCCCACACTGACCCGGATAATATGTCGCGGCACCCCATACTCGGCCACCTTGTCCTGGTTCCAGTAGCACGCCAACTGCACGTACGGAATCGCCAGGGTGAAGTTGGTCCCGAAGCTGGACCCCTTACACACGTCTAACGCATTATAGAAGTGCTCCGCTACTTTCGGGTCCCGGAATACAATGCTTAAGACATTGCCGTAGCCGCCGTCCTTGCGCATGACGAATTCATACAGGGGGCGGGTGGGCGCGATGGACGGGTGATTGACGGCTGCGATGGCGGGGTGGGATGCTGAGAGCGGGATGAGGGGGAGGGTGTTGGCGTTGCATTTGCGCACGCGCCAGTGGATGTGCTTGCTGTTTTGGTAGAGGGTGTGGAGGTCGAGGGGGAAGTAGATTGGTTTGTGGGAGAGGGCGGCGCGGAGCTTGGAGTGGTGTTTGGAGGAGGGGTTTATGATTAGACTGGATGTTATGTTAGGGTTTGGTTGGTTAGTATAGTTGGGTGATTGCGTACCTTCCTCCGGTGACGTTGGAGGCACCGCTGAATGTCTTTGTGAGGCTGGACATCATTATATCTACGTATGGTAGCGCGTCGATGTTGACGTATCCCGCCACGGTGTCATCGCAGGCCACGATGAAGTCATATTTATCTGCTAGGGCGCGGATCCGGTGCAGGTTCGGCGAGTAGAGGGTGATGTTGCTCGGTAGTTCGCAGAAAAAGGCGTGGATGCGCTGGCCGCATCGTAGCATGTCTTCTAGTTTGTCTAGGTCATCTTCTGTTCCGTACTTATATGACAGACATTCTTGCCAGGCGCCTCGGCGGATTGCCTCGATTGTTTCGGGGTATAGCCATCTGTGAGGTGTTAGTATTGGTGGCCTTGGGGGTGTGATGTAGGGTTAACTTACCCGTACATGACGGACTTGGAGCCGTGTTCGAGTGAGAGCAAAGTCTCCGAGAGAGTGTATATGGCATTCATTCCGGTGGAATACAGGAAGACGTCGTCGGGAGTGACAGTTGGCTGGCCCGGGTGGTCGGAGGTAGCAAGTTCAGCGAGGAACGACTTCAAGCCGTGCGTGCTTGCTGTCGCGGCTTGTATCTGGGCAAGAGATTCCGGGATAGAGTCACGGCATCTCTTGCGAGGGGCCGGGGTTTTAAAGCTCTGGTTCGGCGAGTCGGAGTCAAGATAGTCAAGTTCCTCTAGACAGAACTCTGCATGGCGGGTAGAGAGGCCGGAGCCTGTATCTCGCCAGAAGGCCATTGCATCCTTCAGCTGATCGGACGGGAATAGGATCGCAGTGAAGTTGGCCCAGTGAGTACTTGCGTCTCCCAAGTTTGACTCCAGTGGCATGACAAACCGGACTATCTCGGTGGTGAATGCATTCTCGGAAGGCTTTGTCTTTAGGGCTGCAATACATTTGTGAGCAGCTGTTGGGGACAAGAATGCCATGCAGGAGATGGTAGAATCTATTATATGTAATCGAGATAGAATGGCAGCGCAGAGGTCTCGAACAGGTTTGTTTATGTAGAATCTGAGGCTTGGTAAATTTCAACGCTCTGTCGATGGAAGTGGTGAGACCTACCGTGGGTAACTCCATTCGAGGTCGTCCAACACCCATTTTTCTTTGCGTGATAGGCCGATCACAGAGTCCCATGTCGGCAGGGATACACTGACGGCCTGATAGAGTGTTTGTGTTGGTTTTTTCTAATTAAAGCATAGATATACTTACATGTGGCGCTTCCAATGGGTAAATGTTACCTTTGCCCAGAGGAAATGTCTTGGGTGTCCTAGCGGGCATCCAGGGCTCGGAGATCGTGCCATTGTCACCCATTGTGTACTTGATACTGACATAAATAGGTGTAGGTCTATGAAGGTTGATAAGGTCTTGACTGAGCTCCCAGAGAATAAGATGGAAGATGATCTCTATATAGGCCGGCTACCTTGCCGCCAAGATTTACCAGCCAGCAAACTATGCGAGACGCATCAACAATTTGACTTCAAATTCATGTCCGATAGCTTGATAGCCAATAGTAGTAGATCCGGCCAAGGAGCATTGTATGCCGAGGACGACACTGGCGTCCAGTCATGGCGGCATTTGGAACACTCCGGGGATGCCAAGTAGCCGAAACATCAAGATGGCGAGAGCAACGGACTAGATTGAAATCGAGTGATACAATGGAAAGTCACTCATTACGAATTGACCTCGTTTGAAATCGTTCTTACTTTGTTGCATGGGACCCCCGCTCCATGAAGCAAACTTGTAGTATAGTGTCAGCCGGAAGATGCAATATAGCACAGGGGTAAGAATATTTTTACATAATTCATCAATTTCACTTACCCCTTGCCCAAATTGAAAGTTCCCTGGCTTCCGAGTCCCATATCCTTTATAATCATAGAGCCGTGTCGACCGACCCCGACCTGCAAAACTCCTCCATCGAAGCCCGGAATATACTAGATAGCTACAAGGTCGAGATGAAGATTTGAACTGAACCTTTAGGGCACAAACCACACACAGATGCCTTTTACAGAGATATTTGTCAGACTGGAACTTCGAAAGAGCTATTCAGTAAATATGAAGGGTTTATTGACAGGAAATATGTACAATACTTGGTCATGCTCTATAGATTATGCTGTATGATGACTAATCAATTAAGCGAGTACTGTTTCCTGAGGCCATCGTCAAATAAGATTAGTTTCATACAGTAGCATATCTTCATCCTTGCACATCTTCAGTTCAGAACCATAAAAGGGTTTCTATGAACAAACCCTACCTCATCACGGCCGATTCATCTATTAAGATTACTCACACACCATCGCATTACACCAGGATACTAAACCCCGCACTATGAGAAGCAAAAACAGTAGAAGCAAAAACCCCAGAGATACTACCAAGCTCTCAGGAAAGCCCCTAAAAGAGACTTGCATGTCATCATGCGCTATTTATAGCACATTTCCAGAAGAATGGGTGACATCGCCGGATTTAATCGAGGAGCAACTCTCCTTCACCCCCGAGGTAATGATAGACCTAACCGTCTTTCTCCTCGGAAACATCAACATTAACTCCGCCCATCTCTTCCGAGCAGATATCCTCTATGACAGTCTGGGGATGCTGAGCACACCGCAAGAGGCAGAGCTGTCCTTTGCACGGACGGGAAATGGGGACCTGGGTGAAGTAACCAAGCAGAAAGGGGCAGAGGTAGCGGAAGAAGATGAACATGTGGAGCCTCTTCCTGCAACGGAGATCCCAGGATTTAACCTGACCAGGACGGTGGTGCGGAGGTTTATCCCGCGGAACCCGAATCTGGATCGCCCGCTGGAACAGAGCTGTTATTTCTATGAGGCAGAGGTCGAAAACATCGAAGCCTCTACGAGGCGCTTTCTCGCCGTTTACAAACCGCATGCATTGTCGCAAGAGGAAATGCCATACTACCATCCCATTCTGCGCTCCCTGGCTTTCCTATATGACTATACGCATCCGGTTGCCAACACTGCATCAGAACAAGGACAAGGAATTCTGTCCATCCATTTCCACCCTTACTCATCTGAATCTCTTCCTGACCGTCTGGAACGCACTCTACACTCCCTCCTCAACACACAGATCCGCTTAGCCCGCAACACTAAGCTCTCTGAGGAAACCCCAGAAGGAAGCAGCTTTAACCCGAACAAAGACAACGTGATCCCGCGGCACATGATCCAAAACACATACGCTCGGATCAAATTCAAGTACGCGGCGGATCTGTGCAGAGATTGGGCCGAGGACACCGAACCCTCAAAGCATGTTTTTGAGGATCTAGCAATCACGGCTTTTCTCATCGAGCTGTGGAGGAGCATGTATGGCGCAGTCCCGGCTGATGAAAGGAAGGAGAAAGAGAACATCGATCCCAACTTCCCTGGATTTGTGGACATGGCATGCGGCAACGGCGTACTTGTCTATGTGCTGTTGATGGAAGGGTACCAAGGCTGGGGATTCGACGCGCGCAGGCGCAAGACGTGGGCCATCCTCCCGGAATTCGTGCAAGAACGACTAAAGGAGGAGATTTATATACCCAAGCCCTTTGCAGATAAGATGATAGAATTAGGGAGAGAGGATGAACTTCATAATCTGACTGTGAAAACCCACACGGGCATGTTTCCGAAAGATACGTTCATAATTTCGAATCACGCAGACGAGCTCACTGTCTGGACTCCGCTTATGGCTACCCTTGCCTGTCCTGAATCACCGTTACCGTTCATTGCCATCCCCTGCTGCTCCCATGCACTCTCGGGGGCCAAATTTCGTTACCCTCCACCCAAGGGAGCGAAGTCTGAGTCTGATTCACAAGATGGCCCAGACTCGCAGCCAGCAAGCGGCGACCTCAACGCCCTCCGTAAAGCGAAACAAGAAGCTCAAACCGAAGCTGGCTTCTACAAGTCCATGTACGGCTCTCTCACCGCGAAGGCGATGAGCGTGGGCCAGGAAATTGGGTATGACGTAGAGAAGACCCTGCTCCGCATTCCCAGCACCCGGAACATGGCAGTACTTGGTGGACGAAAACGAGCAACCGATGAGTGGCGTGTACGAAACGGGGTTTCTGCGGCAAATGGTACTACCGGCACTCAAACTTTCACCCCCCAATCGAATACTGAAGAAGTCATGGACAAAGCGATGGCGGTGGTTGAGCGTGAGTGCGCGCGAGATGGGGGGTTAGAGATTGCCGCTAAGAACTGGATCGACCGGGCGAAAACAATACACAAAGGGCAGGGGATGGGTAATCAGAAGGGGCATTGATGGCTCGATGTCCATGATCGCAATTACCACAGAGATAACACATCTCACTTGACGAATTTGGTTGACTCGCTGACATCATCACCGATGTAAATCTAAGTTATATAAGTGCAATGTCAGCTTTGGCCAGCCTTGAACGCCGGTGAGTTTAATTTCCTTGGAAAATTGATACAATCCTGATGTCTCGAGATATTCAGAAATACAGAGTCAATGATAAACTTAAGAAAACGCCCTTTGAAACCATCCTTTGCTGTCACAAGGCTCTACATCCTTAGGAAGAACCCGACATAACTCCCCATCAACAATCACATTCCTGCTCACAATAGCCAGTCCTATCATTGCATGTTCCTCTCATACTCATCTCCATCATCACCCTTGGCAGACATACATTTTCTTCCACAAGAACTCGGCGCCCCCTGATGCGAAGGAATGCGTCTCGGACAGATATAAGTTTTCCTGATCCCCCATTGCGGAAAAAGCTCCTCTGTCACATCACCCGACAAGCGCTCCCTCAAACCCCTGCGGTCTAAGTAGCTATCATCCAGCACCTCCATCTCCCTCTCGACTGTCACCACATTATGATACTTCTTGTTCTCCAACCACTTCTCCAAACCATCGATACCGAAATATCTAGCTTCCTGCAGAAGAGCAAGGTATAAGCCGTAATTATGACCATTATGGTCATAGAAAAGCGGACACACACCTCGACGCAGGAAGCGCAGGATATGCTCGAAGAGATCAGGGTCAGCGTCGACAAAGTACGAACCATCCGATTGCTGATTATGCGCCCAGCGACTGGAGAGAAGTGCGTCGAAGAAAGTGCTTTGGGAGACTAAGGTGTCGTGGGTGGTAGTGAAGCGGCGATCGCCGACTTGTAGGGTTACCATGTTAATTTCTGAAGCCATTTCTGAAGCCATTTCTGAAGCCATTTCTGAATCCATTTCTGGGACCGTTTCTGAGACCGTTTCCGAGGCCGTTTCCGAAGCCATTTGAGGATATCCAAAGCAACAACGAGAATTTGATACTAGTATTCAAAGATTCGCCCATCAACTAGAACAAATCCCCCTTTATATTCATACTTAAGTGTATTTAAACCACCCGGGCATCTCTTCCGATCATCTGCCTACCACCTCGTATTACGATGACCGACCCGACCAAGCTTTGAGCCGAACGATCATGTTATATACAATGCATGGATATACCAATGAGAACATTCTTATCCAAAAGTAGAGATTACCTAAGAGTCACTTCGATCCCAATCTGGCAACAAGAATTTCAACATGGCCTTGCTTCCGAAAATGGTAACACCATTTTCCAACCCTACCTTAGGTGCCTATTCCACTCATCCTTGGATATATCTTAATTCGACAGGATAATAGATACTAACTTAGCTTTATCTTCCATATAAAGTATAAATTTAGTAGTAGATTCTGAAACTACTAATCCAGATTGACCAGGAAGGGCATATAATAAACAATACCCTGACCTAAGTGATCTTTCTACTCTTAGTCCATAACTTGAATTATTCCTCACGAGATGGAGGTACTAGTAGGTATATTTGCTTAAGAAGCGTGTTAGCTATTGTCTAAGACTTGGTTGGTGTTCCCTGTGTTTTGGGATTTGTGTACACATGATTATTTGCAGGGCTTTTTGTGTCCGGATTGATAAATTTATTTTAGTAGTGCGTTTGGGTCTTAAACTCTTTTGCTTCTTTTCTCGAAGACTTGAGTTGGATTTTCGTGGTTAGATGATTTATCCTGCTGTCGTGTAGACATGTTTGCTTTTGAGTACGTTATATTGCATTTTCCTTTATTTGTGGTTTTAGAGGGGAAGTTCGTGAAAGCTTAAAGTCCATTGAGTGGCGTAATGTATATATACCAAAATCTATGAACGGATTAAAGATCCTATTCCTGATAGAGGCCATGGGTCAATAAGACAGGCTATCCGGATAGGAATGAAAGAAAGATAAAGCAAGCCCAACACCAGCCATGCATACGTCGATTAGTCATAGCCAGCCATTTCTAAGAATCAGAGGGAGGTGGCGTAGGTAGTCGGTTTCGATAGTGAGGATCTACGCATTATTGGCAGTTACTATCGCGGGCCCGCGCGGCCGCTTTCTGGGATGTAGGTTCGGCAGCGGCTGATTTTGCGGCTGCGGCGGCGACGGCGCCGTCTTTGAGACGTCTTATGCGCTCTGCTCGGCCTTCGCCGGGGAGACTGCCCCAGACGGGCTCGATGGAGTCAGCGCGCCAGTTTGAGCGGCTGCCGGAGAGGGCGCCGCTGCGGGTGGGGAGGTGGACCATGGGGGCACCGCCGACGCCGGATTCGCCCCACATGCGGACGCGCTGGAGCTTGCGTAGCTTGGCGAGGCCGTAGACGCAGACGACGGCGGTGATGACGAAGCAGGTGACGGAGACGCCGCCGAAGCCGAAGTCGGATTCTTCGATGAAGTTCTTCAAGTTCATGCCGTAGAGGGCGGAGAAGAGGGTGCCGGTTGCGAGGCCGAGGGTGCCGATGCTGAATTTGAGGTCGAGGAGCATGAGGGAGTTGCGGTTCGCGTCGAGGATGGCTTTGACTCTGTTTTTGTTAGTTGGGACACGATATAGAGGGTTGTAGTGGATGGATGTGCTTACACTTCCTCTGTGTTACGGATGCCGGTGACGAGGTTGCCGCTGGCTTGGACGATTTCATCGCATACTTTATGGTAGGACTCCAAGAGCATCTCGACTTCCTGGTGATCGTCTTCTTCACGCTGGACGCCTTCGGCCCGTTCGGTTAGGTACATGGCTGCCAGATCGTCATCGGCCTCTAGTAGATCGTCGATTGCGTCGCGCACCAGTCGAGCCTTTTGCTCGAAGGTACCGAGTCGTTTCGAGTAGATCAGCAGGTGTCGGAGCTTGTCGCGGTCGATATCCTCTTCCAGGGCCCGCAGGACGCGGACCACCGGCTCCCGGACACCATTGAACTCTTCCTCGAGACCGGTAGTGACGCTGATCAGGACGGCTTCCAGCGCACGGAACTCGTACGGCAAGGCTCCAGCGCCCTGGGACTGTTTCTGACGCAATTTTCCTTCCAGGTCGTACACGAACAGCGACTGCATGTAGGAATCGGTCGAGCCGTACGCATCAAAGACTAGGACGCGGTCGGCCTTGATCAGCACGCGCAAATGGAGAAGGTTGATGAGGATAGCGCTCGGTCGAACGAGAATGTGAGGCAGGGTCGACGAGTCGATCTTGCGAAGGTCTCGAGGCAGGAGGCCGTACTAGTCTCGTTAGTTTTCTGGGCTTTTCAGCGCAATGTCGCAGGATATAAATCACCCACCTTCGCGATTAGCTCGCTCTTCCGAAACTCTCCATTAACCAGTGTGACGTTTCCATTGTTATCGAACTCGGTGCAGCGCAGCCGCAGCTCGTTCGAGGCCTTTGCCGCTAACCCACGAATGTTTCCCTCCGGAGTAGTATCATCAATCAAGGCAGGCCCGCTGGGACGGTGGAGCTTCGGTTCCGTGTTCGCTTTGCTCTGTCGAAGGCCAAACAGTCTGCGAAGTAGCGGTCGACTTTTTGTGTGCGAAGCTCGCGAGAACAGGGTGGAGGATGTTGACTGGCTCAAGGGAATGCGGCATCGCGAATCACCACGGCTCCGGGAAAGGGCCGACAGCGGAAGCAAGCCCGCTGTGGCGCGACAATATGCTGGATTTACACGGGCCCAGCTGGATGCAGATCTCAGGGAAATCATATGCGATGCGTTTGTATTTGGTTGTGGTTTGCGAGAGCTACCGCATGGTGATGGATGTGCTGTGAAGAGGGAATGCTCGGACTGAGAGCGCAGATATCGGAGAAGAGATGTTGAAGGAACAGTTGGTTTCAAGTGAGGCGGAGATAGCATTTCGAGCCTTGTTTTGGAGTAACAAAGCCGTCAATGAATCGGATCACCGTCTTTGTTCTTGTGAATGATCGGCGATGGTCTTCCGTTTACTTTTTTTTATCCAATCAAAGTTACGGCGGGATCAATGATGTTCCGCCTCTATACATCACAATTTATCCCTACTAGTCTACCCTACATGTAATTTTCTTTTCTTTTTTGATTGGTGAATTTCGATTTTTATACTATCCTCACAAAGCCTCGGATCTCCACTTTGAAGGAGTTTTGTAAAACAAAAAAGAAAATAAAAATAAATCAACGCTGCAATATGTAGGTATCAAGCGAAACTAGACGAATCTAACCCACGGCAACATGTAAACAAGCTTTCCCTCAAATGCAACAAATAACCTCTCACCAATCATCGTCATCATCCTTTTCGTCATCTACAAAAAATAATTAGCGCATATTCTCAAACAACACCAAGTAGAAAAACTTACCGCTACCGCTGACTTTTTGTTTTCTCTTGTCCAGAGCCGCTTTAAGAGCATCAGCCATACCTCCTTGCGGGCCTCCACTGCTGGATGCGGCTGCGGATGATTCGCTGGCACCCCCAGGAACCATCGCCCCACTACGATCCTTCTTGTCCGAGGCTTTGACCTTCCGTAGACCTCCACCGCCTTGTCCTCCGGACGCTCTAATGGCAGCCATAAGGTCGTCTCGTCCACCCGCAGGCTTGGGCAACGGAGGTGCTGCTCCACCCGCAGATGGAGGAGGAGGGGGTGCACCGGCCCCCGGGGGCGGTGGCGGTGGTGGCGGCGCACCCCCTGCCGGTGCTGGAGGCGGTGGTGGAGGAGCAGGCGGCCCCTTGCTTCCTGGAGGAGGCGGGGGAGGTGGAGGGGCGCCAGAAGAGGGAGGAGGTGGCGGCGGCGGAGGAGCACCACTTCCAGGTACTGGTGGTGGCGGCGGAGGAGCAGGAGGTCCTCTGCTCGATGGAGGCGGCGGTGGGGGAGGAATACTCGCGGCAGGAGGGGGCGGCGGAGGAGGGGGAGCAGATGAACCGGTGCTGGATGAAATTGGTGCTGGAGGTGGCGGTGGAACACTTGCTACAGGTGGTGGGGGTGGTGGTGCAGGACTTGATGTAGGTGGCGGAGGAGTAGGCCGAGAAGCAGATGGCACAGGTGGTGGGGGAGGAGGCTGGCTAGCAGGGCTTCGAGGGGGTGGAGGAGGGGGTGCTGCCGTCGAAGCATGGGGGACTTTGGGAGGAAGCTGTGGGGGTGTCGCAGGGCTGGACGTGCGAGGAGGAGGTCGTGGGGGTGGCCCTGGAGGTGCTGCGTTACGACTCGGCGGTGCGGGAGGAGCAGACACCTTTCGCTCTCCATGGAACGGTGGAGGCACTCCGAACCGAGGCTGGCTGTCATCCATCGGAGTCTTTGGCGGCCGCGGCGGGGGAGGGGGGCCAGGAGTTGCGCCCGACGCTGCGCGTGGGCGATTAGGAAGCATCGGACCATTGCTGTAGGCAAATTTGCCTGCATCCGCAATTGGCGGCGGCGCTCTGAATCTCGGCCTTGGGGGAGATGGCTCACGACTCGACGCTGGATCGTCCTCCACTTTGTTACGAGTCCCTCGCGATGGCGGCGGTGGCGGCGGCGCACCTCGACGGCTACCGCTACCTGAGCTATTGCCGGTATGTTGCGGGCTTATAGAACTGCTCTTGGGAGCAGGAGGAGCCGAAGGAGGTGGCGGTGGTGGAGCCTTTCCTCTCTTGTCTTCAGCAGGGGATGGCGCCGTCACAGACCTACCCAGGTTATCCTCAATATAGGATTTAATGAAGTCGGAATCCCCCGCAATTTGGTCCTCGGTGATCCCCATGTTAATGAGCTCATCCAGGAGAGCTCTCACCGCCGGATCATTAGTGTCAAAGGGCAGGGCATTCTGCGGGGGAGCACTTGGTGGGGGCGGGGCAATTTGAATTGATGGCGCTGGAGGAGGCGCTGACGGGGGAGCTGCTGGAGGTGCGCCGGATCCTGAGGATGAACGATGACCGAGCAAGCTGCCAAAGATTGACCGTCCGACGCCAGATTTACCATTTGTCATGGGAGCAGGGCCTTGACCACGAGTGGATGCGAATGGGGTCAGTCGAGTCTCTTTGCTGGCATTCTTCTCTCGCTCGTGCATTTTCTTGATGAATGTTTTAGCCTCCTTCTCATCCACAAAGGACAGACCAGCTGCACACTCTTCAAGCTCAAAGGTGTGAAAGAAGGTTCGGTCTTGATTGTAAGGAAAATTGTCGTAGATTTCCTGGTCCCAGATCACACCTCGTCCAGCAGGCTGCGGCTCGGAACAAGCGGAATTGTCAGTTCTCTGTCTCTTGCACAATCTAGAGACCTGTTTGGGCGGAGACAGATACTTACCGATACATCGACCAATTTCAACCAAAAGGTGCGCCCGACCAGATCATTCGCCAGGACGGCGGCACCCTGAAGACCTGTATATGTCCATCTCTGAGGATCTGGATAGGCCACATACAGTCGCGCGACAGCTACTGCATGGATCTTATTCTGAGGTTTCGGTACATTCCTCTTGACGGTTTCTTTGTCGGCGTCACTCAGGATGGATGGCATGACGGACCACGGAATGCGTCAGGGAGGTTTTAGGGGAGAACGGTTTTAAAGGAAGTACAGCGCCAGTAAAATATTTTCAAGTAACTTCCCGAAGACGCATTGCAGGAATGAGGCGAAGTTGCTCTAGGCAGAAGGGTTCACTGTGCGCCCGAGTTTCCAGGCACAAATAATGGGCGATGACCCGTGACGAATCCGCACGTAAGAACGAGGGCGGAGTTCCGGTTTAATTTTAAATTTCTCGAGTCTTCAATCGAGTTCTCCGGAATGCGGAGGTAATTGAGTAATATGAAGACAATCCAGTATCCGAATAATCGGGTCGAATGGGTAGAAATAGGTTTGAGTTGGTGGGTGTTGGAGAACTCAGCCTCGAGGGGGGGGGGGGGTTAGAAAAGAGGTCAAGTTAGCAGGAAGAGGAGAGAAGGCACACTACCACTAATAGTCCGCTCCTAAGAACACAGCACCCAACTAACACCGTCTCAAGTCCCACTTCAGGTCCCGAGTGGAGAACGGGGAGCCATGTAAGGCATATATTATATCTTCCGAATATTCTAGGGACTCTATCCCTTTTCTCTTTTCGATCAATCAACCTGAATGAACACCAGAGCCTGAATAATTGCGGGCTTTGAATTGAAGCAAAAATCAAGGACAAGGGAACAAAGTATTACGTAGTGTTAGTAGTGTTAGCGCCGAAGTCATTCAATGCGATTTCCAGCTTAGTGTCTATTAGTGCATTTCCATCTCTGAATCACATGACCATCTACCCTGCGCAATGGGAAGGCGGTCAGTGCACACTTCTTGACTAAATTAGGATAAAAGGGTGGCCGCCTTTACTGAGTGCTGTAGCATTAAGGCGGCGACACTTGTATTGCGCAAATGCAATAGGTGAACTTGACACCAATAGCCCAGTGATACACCCTATTCACTAACTTAATTACAATTTGACAGCGACAATGGCTTCTTATTTGTCAGCCTTTCAAAAATGAAAAGTATTAAACTTAAACCACTCGTGCAACAACCCAATGTAGGCAAATCCCCGTTGACGTCATACCTCTTCCGACCATCTACTATTAAAGAAACAAAACCTACTAACCCGTCCACTTCCATCGATACAACAACCCTAACTCTTCTTTACTATCCTCTAAGTTCCGATTCCAGAGCGCCCAGCTTACAAGACTAGCCCTCTCATTCTATAATAACACTTAACTATTCCAAATCCCAACAAACATGCCCGTCATACCATCCGACACTACCCACTTCCCATCCCAGGGTAGTAGCAACAGTAACCCCAACCAGGATAATTCCACCGACAAGCCTAAAGCCACTATCCAAGACTATATCTCAAAGGGACCTCATATTCCAGACAGTACGCGCTAACCCTGCGTCCAAGATAGCAAATAGACCATATCACTGACAGCAGCAGACATGCCACCCAAGGCTTCGAGAGAAGAAATCGAAGCTCGGAAGAAGGAATTGAATGGATAGCTCCGGCCCATTCATACACTCATATGGTTAACATGGTACTATGCTGATTATGATGTTATGCGTGTATTGTACTTTACTGTCCAATTAAGTATCTGCTATCTACTCTATCTGGTTTCCTTCGAACGAGTAAACTAACCAATAGTGGAGACAAAAAGAACACAGCTAAAAAAAAAGAAAGGTGTGCCCCCACACCGGTTCGAACGATGGACCTCTTCATAGCACCTTGTTGGTACACTACGCTAGGACAATTAATATGTGAACATCATGGGAGATTTTGTGTTGATTCAACTTACAGTGAAGCGCTCTACCACTGAGCTATAAGGGCGAATAGTTGCCGTTAGTCATCGGCGAGAGATTTTGTGTACATTGAATGTCACTTTATTGCGAGTATCTATATTGTTGGGTGTTTTACTGGGAAATGAGTTGAAAATGCAATTAACTAATCATGGACGGGCTGTTCGATGTGAGAGGCAATGATGAAGGTTTCTAGTACACCAACATCATCGTTGAAAGCACCCGAGTAAGAAACAAGCCGTCTCTAAAGAGTTCAATCAACCCTACTAATTTTAAAACATAGATCCTGGCAAGCATGGGTATAAAGGCGATGAAAGAGAAAGGATCTTACGATGAAGGTTGGGGTGCAGCTGCGGCCGGTCTATCCTATGGGTGATCCTGTTCTTACCTCAACCCGTTCACGCCTGGGGTTGTTTTGCAAGTCGAGTGATTCAAAAAATTGTTCAGATTGACAAGCTAATTATCAGAGTCCCTAATGGAAAAGTGGTGGAATCCAATGCCAAATTATGACTAATTCACAGTCCGGCATGTGTTTGTTCATATCCTCTAGATCTACCTAGATCAGTCGAATGGAGTCAGTGCTGCCAATGAAGCCTTATAGCCCTGAATCCAATGTATAGATGAGAGAAAAGACCGTGTACAAAACCAGAAGTAAGCCAACTCTGAATCATGTGAAGTATACACGCCTGTGACAAAGGCGCTGGTTTCACCAATGCAATAACCGCTTCGCGCGTTCCCTCATCAAATGCCATAACCACTTCCCCGCTTCGTCTACATCTAGCCGGCAAACGATGTGTGTCATGATAAGAAATGGTACTGCAAATACGATATACCACCAAATTTGCAATTCACCTTGTTCGAAGACAGCCAAGTTCATACCAAACAAACTCGCTGTAAAAGACAAGGGAATGAAGTAGGTGGCCAAGAGCGTCAGTTTTTTAGTTCGCTGCGCCTGTTCGATTGCCCTTCTGGAATCCAAAACCATGGTTTGGTTCATAGTCATATTCATAGCAGTGGCACATCGATTGGAAAGATACGTGCAGGTGGCCAGAAGATCTTCGTAATCATTCAGAACCCCACTGATCGAAAACGTAGTCAATGCAGTAGATAAGTGATATTGTGGATGGTCTTTCTCCACAATAGGTTCCCTATCACTCAGGGGGCTGCCAGTTCTCCTTGGCGAAGTACCGTCCTGCTGCCGAAGATCTGATGTACTTCGATAGCCTTGACGATGATGTGGTCCACGAACGTTCATTAGCAGCCGAATAGCTCGTACGCAGTGTTGTAGCTGCCTTGTATGCCTTTCGAGGACACCCTCCAAATATTGGAGGTTTTCATATGCATAACTCGGGCTCCTGTTGGGCATTAACATCTCCATTTCTTTCTCGACTAGGTCCCGCAGGAGATTCAGAAATGACACTTCGGAGAATGCTGCATGGGAGAATATTGGAATGAGGGCATGCAGCGGATTAGACCTAGCTCGGTTGGCGAGATCAACGGCGGATAGTAGGGCTGGGTAGTTTTGGGGTAGAATCGACATGCTTTGGGGGGCCGTAACGTTTGGTAATCCGAAGGTAGTGCCTTGGTCACCATCTCCTACCTTTCGGAACGTCATCCTACGATGGTGCTGGATCACAGGAAAGGTTGAGGCTCTTGGGCCCAATGCGTCGATCCATGGGCCGGCGGGACTATTGTGTAAATCCCTCGCACAGTCCATCCAAACTAACACTGATATTGGTCAGCAAACGACATTTTATGCGCAAATAATTCATATTCTCACCAATCCACCCGCCTTCAGCTTGATTAATGGAAATCGAAATTTTTTGTTCAATCACAGAAATTTGTTCACTCAAGATGGTATATTCCCGCACTAGGGAGTCGCCTGGACGTGCTCGGCTTGAAAGAAGTCGCTTATATTTTGCGATTTGATTGGGAACATTTGCTCGATGTTGTACCAAGTGATTCTTGGACATGGACTGAACATGGCCCTGGCAGATGATGGTGTTCACATAGACGTCGATTATATTGGTCGTGGTACTGACCAACGAAGGCAAACTAAAGCAATGGCGATAGACCGATGAGGCAAAGAAGTTGAGGTGACGGTGAAAGAATTCAGGGTCAATACGATATTTGCTCCCAATTTCAGCGATCCACTGGGGAGAGAGAAAGCCGTGTATGAAAAGTAAATGTCCCTGTCCTTCTTCTGGATATGGATGGGACGCGAAAATAGCAAGATGATCCTGAGAAAAATGCCAAGTCTGTTCTGAGCCCTGAGTACACATGTCATGGAGAGTAGCCATGTATTCCTGTCCCTGTTGGGCGCCATCCTCTAGCTTGATATGTTCATCTCTGGATTGCAATAACCAGGTGGCGAGATCGATGTAACTCTGACCGGGAAAGACAGATTTGACGATCGAGCGTTGGGAGTGAGCGTAGATAGACTGGACATATTGCTGTGGACTGACTGCTTGTAGATTTGAGTTAGAAGTCTAAACAATAGATAGGGTAGGCATCAGATTCCCACCGCTGTTTTTCTATTTGAATATATGGGGGGAGAAGGCAGGACTAACCTCGCACTCGTTTCCTCTGACCACTTGTTTGTGAGCTATCGGAAGATGCAATTCTTGGTTGTAACTCAGATGTCTCCCCATCCTTGTCCTCTGCCGGTGTGTGGCTTTGGCGAATTCCTGAATCACTTCGGGATCCAAGTTGCCTTCCTAAGATAGGTATTTCGAGATATGGAGGCATTTGAAATATATTGGAGGGTTACCCTAGATTCTGTGGCCCAGCACGAAGCTGAACGGAGGAAGGCTAGACTTATGCCCCGATGCTTTCAGCCTGTCCTACCTAAAGGGTTGCAGTAGTGAAAGCATAGGTAGATTTAAAGTGCCTGTGCTTGTGGCATTGGACCAATGTAAATACGAGAACACAACCATCTTATCATGAGTGCACACTTTTCAGATTAATGAATTATAACAAAGGTTATCGTACGGGAAAACCAGCTGACTTGGTTTGTTACTGGTGAAATTTGACTATACTGTTGGTAACATCATATCATGACAAATACAAAATTGGCAAGAACTTTGAAACAAAATATGAACCGCATTCACAAATGACCGGCGTACCCATTTTTGAGTCAAAAAATACCACAAATTCTAACTACCGTGACCAAAATGACACAAGTTCGTCAAAGTCATCCATGGACAAGTTAGTGGCATCATTGCAGGCATCTGGTAAGAGCTCTCTACGCAATCGACAAGCGACTTTGATAACAACGTTTGCCTTCGATGTCCTACCAATCTGATAGAGAGCCGTCGCCTTTAAGAAGGTCGTTCGTGCTAGCTCTGGTTTGTAGACGTTTGCGTCGTAGCTCCAAGCTTGAAGAGCATCGTTGATCATGGAGCTGGAGTATTCAATAAACACACGTACTAAAGGGAGTGGAAATGTACCTACATGGCTTCATCGTGCTTACCAAAACGAATTAGATGCTCCGCAACTTTGTGTCCAACATCAGCCGTTCTGTGATGATGATGGATACCTATTGTATCACGGAACTGCTGGTAGGCCTGCTTGTGGCAACTGTAAGCCTCATTATCTCGACCTTGTAGGCTGCGCAGATTCCCTAAAGCGTAAAAAATACGACCCGTTCTTGCCACAGTTAACGGTAATGTTGTATATAGGGTTGAAGTTTTATACCCACCTAAAAGATTCTTTGTCATTCTTGCCGTATAGCCTCTCGCGAGTGATCAAACTTTCCCTAAGGATGAACTCCGCTGCGTCAAGCTTACCCTGCAGCATATAGACAAGCCCTAAATTTGCTTCACGGGATAACGGTACATAAGTACCAAGAGATATTCGTATTTCCTTTTCGCGCAGCAGGGCTGCCACTCCCTCTTCTAGCCGTCCATCCTGGATCCTGGATATGGCCAGCTCACTGTAGCACAGAGCGAGCCTATCATCAACGGTGCCAAGGCTGTCAGATATGGATTTCTGCAACCTGAAGGACTCTTCCTTATGTAGGCGGCTGGTCTCATGGTTATTAGTATCAGCGGCTATAGCGCCAAGGCAGAAGTGGATGTCGCTTAGGATGGCATCTCGATCATCACCCTCGAGGTCTCTACAAATGGATTGTGCCAGCTCAAAAAAACCATCAAAGTGACGCGTCTGTCCACGTTCGCTCTGGTACCTGCACAAGACTAAGCGGATAGCTTATATAGGGGAATATTGAATGAAGTGCTCACCATGCCCCATCGTTGAGAAGGGCAGCAAAATGTAGTTTCGTGGATGTGGAAGAAGGGGGAACTTGGGGCCACACTTGTTTGAGGGAAACGATATGCGGATACAATGCTGCACAAAGAGGCCAACGGCTCACCTCCAGCCGTTTGTTGCTAGCCTTGGGTAGATTGATGCATAAGGGCTTCGACGGTTTCGGCATGGCAGAGGGCCAGCTAACCCACAGACAGACTACAAGGATTCCAAATATGTTCATAATCTCCTGAGGGGCCATCTTAGCTCTAACGACATCCTGGACTAACCGATGCATCGATAATCGGTGCTCAGAAAGTTCATTTAGTTGCTTATCTCTTTTGGTCAATGATGATTGCAGGAGCTCAGTCCGTGCGGCTCGATAGACTTTGTTGGTGTATGTGTAGTCCGGAGAGAGCTGGGTGGCTGCTTCATATAAGATGTTTTCCTGGATATTGTCTGGATCCATGAGGGACATAATTTTCAATAAACCCCGAGACTCATCACTTAAGTCTTTCCAATGCCCAGACCGTGGCAATATTATATGTGTATGTGTTGTTACTCAAGTCGAATCGGGTACTGTGCAGGCCGGGATGTTCTTTTTCGTCTTCGTACAGCGCCAGAAACTCACTCAGACTCAGATCCTGTCGCTGTATGATACCTGCCATCTGAGATATCGCAAGTGGCAATCCACCAAGCTGACGTGAAATACATCTTGCAAGGCTCTTAGCGCCATCTTCGATACCATCATCGACAGCGGTTAGCTTCATTAGAAGAGTGCCACCGTCTTCATCACTTAGTGGCCCTAGATCTATGCCAGATGCTTTTGCCGTGAATAACCTCTTAGCAATGGGATCTCGACTTGTTATTAAAACGCTTCCAGTTCCCATTGGCCAGTAGTCGCCTAATATTTGGGGATTGTCTGCGTTGTCAAAGACGATGAGCCATTTAGCTTCATCAAGACTAGAGGCAGTTGATTCATCATCGCCCAGGCTAGCTGGTACCTTCTTTTGGGGGGTTGATAGCCAGCCTTTGACGAGCGATCGCGTCACTACATGACTTTTGCATTCGCTTGGGTCTTCTAACCCTAGCCTGAGAGAGATCTCTTGATAGGAATCATCCAACTTCGAAGTTTCGTCAGCACGGACCCAGAATACCGCATCGAAAAAGGACTTGTTTCTTAGTGTGAACTCTAGAGCGATCTCAGTCTTACCCATCCCTCCCATGCCGCAAAGAGTGAATTGGCGTAAGCCAAGCTTCGAAGTGCCTTCAACCTCCTGTGGCAACAGCGCTTCTGAGATCTTCTGTAGGATATCCTCACGGAGATAGAAGACTCTATTGGGGCTGTAGGAGTCCAAAATAATACATGGTAGGCTCAAAAGACGTTCTTTTTTTGATTTCTCCTACCCCCTGAAGCGGAGTGTGGATGACTTCGTAACTAAGTTGTGAAGATCCTTCCGTTGCGTGGACGGATTCCCTCCTCCGCTCCTCTTCTAACTTCCTCAATTGCATCAGTATATTCAACATGTATTAACACAATTTACAGTTGTTCTTATCGTGGTCTACAAGCTCACTTTCTGTTGGAGAGTATGAAGTCATGGCAGCATATTGAAACTCCACTATAAATTTCATCAACGTAACCCCTTCCTAAGTCTGTGTGGATGCCAACACTTACTAGCGTGAAGTCGATCAGAAATTATGGCGTCGACATTTTCCAGTGTTTGTGAAATAAAGTAGTATATAGAAAGTCTACTTTCACTCGTGACATCATCGAAATGGCAAAGACGAGCGTGTTCAAGAGGAAGGCATAAATTCCTTTCCATTGGCGCATGTGTTTCACATAAAGCTTTGTCTGTGAGCTACATTCAATTCCTATCAGATACAATCAGTGATTACATCTCATTTCTACTACACATACCAGCTGCATCTTCCTAAGAATACGGCCTCTGCGAATTCGAGTCTCCTTACTCTCCGTTATAGATAGCATAGGCGTGCGAATGTACATGCCCTCGAACCGGGCCGTCAGCCTTGATAACATGTCTCTTTCTTCCAGAATACGCGCGTCAGGAATTACGATCGATAGACTTTTTCGCGGTCCCCTTGAGAATGGCTTGATATTTGAGGAAGGTCTCGAGGTCATTGGCGGCTGCG
The DNA here is from genome assembly GCA_009193465.1 of Aspergillus avenaceus. NCBI lineage: Eukaryota > Fungi > Ascomycota > Eurotiomycetes > Eurotiales > Aspergillaceae > Aspergillus > Aspergillus avenaceus. The sequence continues at coordinate 39,745 of ML742105.1, read as the reverse complement.
TGAGGGGTCCCTAAGAAGATTATACCAGCTAGGGAATTGATAAAACTTCCATAATGATAGATCTGTTCATTGGCAATACACAGTGCTTGCTTGAGAATAAGGCCTCCCAAGCTATGACACACGCAAAACCATGGACGGGCGGCATCCTGGCTATGTCAATTTCAGATGGCTCGATAGGATTTATCTTAGTTTCTACTCGCCTTTGTCCGAGCTTTGACTAGCACATTGAGCAATGCGTCTCCGTATATTAGGAAAAGTTTCCAGGAAAACTGATCGGTTCTGGGAATACAGTAGTCAAAGATCAATAACAGAGTATCATGCAAGTGAAGGTTCTCCGAGAGCCACGAAGTCGATTGGAAGGGCCAGGTCTCGACCACGGGGGTATCAACGCCTGGGATCAGGACAATGCTAGAGATGTGTCAGTCGCAGTTTAACGAATTCTTGGAGTGCTCACTCAAGATGTTGCTGTTGTCCATCTTGTCTATTGTCCACATGCCGAAGACTGCATGCAGGTGTTGATGTACTGCTCAGAGGCACACCTTCCATTCCGTTCAAGTGAGTATGATTCTACTACTGATACGAAGTTCCGCAGAATCCTTCAAGATCATGTGGATTTGAATACATGATGGTCACATGCCAGTGCGGGGTGGGCTGAGACAAACAATGCATTGTAGTACATTGTATGACAGAGACATCGTGTTCTTATTCCTAACTTTGCAACATATGTATCTATGAAGTATACCCCCCAAATTGACCCAAAATTGACAACTATTGAAGACGCTGACTACCAGACTAGCTACCGTCACCCTGTTTTGTCATGTGATGTATTCCTGTCTTTGTCTCTGAGTGCTCTGTACTCATATGTCGTTGCTTGACAAAAGCACCTGCCACAAGTCCGACAGCCGCCACAGAGGTGTACATTATGAACATGTTGCGTAGACTCCATGCAAAAGCGCTCTCGGCTGCTCGGCGCTGCACAGGGTCATGTAAAGCTTTAATGATATCCACATTTGCTGCTGCCTGATCACCAGACAAAGCCTTGAGGGCGGATCCATTAAGACCAGCAGCCGTGAGCGATGACTGGCGAGCATTCATGCTATTTTGAAATACCACACTACCGAGGACGATTGACAATGACGTTGCTAGGTTGCATATGAAGCCCAAAGTTGCTATGGCTGATGCAGTAGCAGCCTGGCTAACTGTATTCTGAATGGCAATTGACGGTGTTTGGAACAGCAATGCAATGCCGATACCACCAATAATCTCAAAACAAATAATTTTCGCTAATGGGGTGTCAATTCCAAGATGAATGTACAGACCTGTTCCTAACGTCATGATCGTTACCCCAGCCCAGAGAAGCTCCCTGTAACGGCCGATTTTATGCATAAAAACACCAGCCAGAATGTCCACAACCGCCTCAGTCACCATCATTAGCACTATTAGCACGCCACTGCGAAGGGGCGAGGCCTGTTTGACGCTCTGAAGATACAGCGGCAGATAATACTCTATTCCGAAGGAGACCATGCTGTGGGAAAAGGCCACAAGAAAGGCTGCGCTATTGGACCAGCTGAACACACTTAGCGGTATTAAAGGATACCTAGCTAAGCGCTTCTCGCTAAACACGAAGAATCCAATCATCAGTGTACCAAACACGATTAGACAGACGACCTTAGGGCTACTCCAGGGAAATATGGCGCCTCCAAAATCTAGACCGAGAAGCAGAAGAAGAACCACTGCAAGGATAGAAACTGTACCAAGCCAGTCAACAGCCATGACCCCTTCTTTGAGCTTAGTATGAGGGTTATGCACATCCAGAAAGAGTAATAAGAGTATGAATGAGAGCCCGCAGACTGGAAGATTGACCCAGAAGCACCACCGCCAGGATACAAGCTGAGTAAGTGCACCTCCGATCAGAGGGCCTGCAGATCCTGCAACAGCCCACATGAGTCCCATCAGACCAAGGAATAAAGCTCGACGGCGTATACTGAAGAGATCCGATATCGTTATGGACACCAATTGCATCAGGCCAGCACCAGCTGCACCCTGCAGCGCCCGTGCAGCGATTAACATTGGCATGTTGTTGCTCATTGCCGCAATGACGCTCGCGACAGCGAAGAGAATGACCGCCACCAAGAGCGCCGGTTTACGACCCCAAATATCGCTAAATTTAGCCCAAATCGGACCGGCCGCAGCTTTGGCTAGTAGGTATGCGCCACCGATCCAAGTGTAGCCTGCAGCCGAATGTAGAGCAGCGGAGATTGTGGGAATAGATGTTGCAATGATAGTTTGGTCGAGAGCTGCTATGAATAGCACCAGCTGGAGAGTATTTCATTAGCCATCAATCGATTTCATGGAAAGCAAAGCCTTACATAGAGGGCGACTAATATGGCAGTTATCTGTAGCTTTGAACGAGATTTGGGGGCTTCGACATTGAGCGATTCCCTTGACGCTGCTGCTGCCGGAGGTTCAACATCTTCCACGGCAGGTGTACTAGTAATTTTGTCCACTGGCACTTGCTGTACGTCAGCCATCTCCGAGGCGAATCAATTATCAAGAAATTGTCAGATAATGGGTGTATCTAGGAGCAAAATGGCAACTAGGATAATTTTATAAGGAATGAATATGGCACTTGATCAGTAAATACGCCCTTCGATTGACATCCACACTAATGCGGGTAGCATACTCACGCCATATTTATCCACCTTATAAGGAGCAAAGCTATTAGGATGCCACTACTTTTTATTTTCTTAGTCCATCTCTCCCAGCTTTAGCCCTACAGTGCAACCTACTCAACCATTCCTCAACCGATAAATTCATAGAACCCACAATTTAGTAGATATCCATCACTCGCAGGTTCCCCTCCGGGCCCTCCTCAATAAGTATCCAGCACTACTAGTAATCCGAACCGAGTATAGCACAGGATATCAGGCAAGATCAATATACTATTATATATATATATATATAAATTTGCGTCATTACTTGGGGTATACTCACAAATGCGTATTTATATTCGGGTACATGTACATATACTAAACTAGGGTTACCATTTCAGATTATAGTATAACTAAATAGTACTAGACAATGGAGGTAATGCGCGAAAGTACACCAACCATCCAGCAATACTCCCCATGTTACCGGACTCGAGTATCATACTTAGAAATAAAATTTAAATCCTAATAAATTATTCAATTATTGAACTAGAATTTCGTTAAAAAAGCTGTAAAATGGAACAAGTGATTCCGGAGAAATACCATACAACCATTACATCATACACGTGACTTCGTGTTCACTTGAACGCATCGCGAACATGAACAATACCTTGATCGCGTCAAGAAGTCTCTCCATGCCGCCGGAACGGACAAATGTACCGGTGAAGCTGTCCTTGCCTTTGGTAAATCTTATTCATCTTGAAAACTATTAAATTTTTCCATTAAAGCTGACAAGATCGCCATCTAGCAATACCAGCAGGACATCTTCACCGAACTACGCACTGAAGATGAATTAGTCATTCTGGCCCGGGGTCTGGGGCTACTTCGACTCGTAACTAACTTGCTGCATTTTTATGATGCGGCAGGTAATAATTTGGTGTTGGTTGTAGGTGCGGATGAACGAGAGAATGAATGGATTGGAGAAGGTATGAATCGCTTATCCGAAACATTGGTAACCCGAAGCTAACTGGCGAGGAAGCTCTTGCGGAACACTATGCTATTAGCAAGACTCCGCTCGCCAGAGGCCTCAAGGTAATTAATACCGAGAGGGCCACGGTTCCGATGCGAGAGAAGTTTTATGCAGAAGGCGGTATTCTAAGTGTGACATCTAGAATACTGGTCGTGGATCTCTTGTCGAGTATGCATTGCGTCTCTGAGCCCTATGTGAGACTAAACATCTGACATACAATCTATAGGGTTGCTTGATCCTCAAAAGATTACAGGAATGGTAGTGCTCCATGCCGACAAGTAAGAAATTCTGTCTCGGATTGCACATTGAGCGAACTCGTACTCACCGTTGTCCAGGATTATGGCAACTTCGACAGAAGCCTTTATCATTCGAATTTATAGGCAGATCAACAAGAATGGCTTCTTGAAGGCATTCTCCGATTCACCAGAGCCATTTACAACGGGATTCGCGCCGTTGGCCAACTCCATGCGCAACCTGTTTCTACGCAAGGCATCGTTATGGCCACGGTTTCATGTCACCGTTGCAGAGTCGCTCGAAGGCCACAGGAAGGCAGAAGTCATTGAGCTCGAAGTCCCGATGAGCGATAAGATGAGAGAGATACAGAATGCTGTCCTCGAATGTGTGGAATTATGTATCGGCGAGCTAAAGAAAGCAAATACCGGCCTGGACATGGCAGAATGGACGCTTGACAGCGCCCTGCATAGGAGCTTCGACATCATGATCAGACGGCAATTAGATCCTATCTGGCATCGTGTGAGCTTCCGAACTAGACAAATCGTCAGCGACTTGAGTGATCTTCGGGCCATTCTACAGTATGTTCAAGTCCACTCTGATCTTCGTCCACTAACTAAGAAATAGTGCCCTATTAACCTACGACGCCGTGTCATTCGTCAAGTACCTTGATACCATCGTCACCGCACATTCTCCTCCCCCTGGTTCAACGAAACACAATTACTCGCCGTGGCTCTTTCTCGACGCCGCCCATGTACTTTTCCAGACGGCCAAGTCAAGAGTCTACCAAGGGAGAATAAGCAATGACGTGGCTCGTTCATCATTAACGTCATTTCCCACTACTCTCCAGCCGGTCCTAGAGGAGCAGCCCAAATGGGAGGTTCTAGCAGAGGTGCTGGAGGAGATAGAGAACGACGCATATCTCAACCCAGTCAACGTGGATGAATCCAACAGCACCGTATTGATCATGTGTACGGACCAACGGACCTGCCGGCAGGTCCGGGAGTACTTGGGAACGATGCACGCGAACATCGACATCGAAAGCGATGAAGATACGGAAATTCCCGACAACACCAAAAAAGGCTCTGCCCATGTCATGATGCGCAGAAGACTACGTGACTACCTGAACTGGAAGACCTCCCTATCCAACGTAACAAAGAACCTATCTGCAAACCCAGCAAGCAGCGAGTCACAACCCGGAAAAGGCCAGGACGCACCTGTCTCTCAGCAAGGCAGGGCGCCTCCGAACAAGCGGCGCCGAGTCCGAGGCGGAGGTGCAGTGACTTCCGCTGCAGGCCGTGTGCCAAACAGCAGCGTGCAAACCGACGTTGAGCTTCCGGGTCAAGTTACAAGCCTTCTGGACGAAATCCAGCCCACGGAAGTCGAAGAAATACAGAAAGAGGAAATCATCATCGACGACTTCGAAGACATGGGGGACTTCTACGAGCTATACGACATGGACGACCTGACCATGGTACACCCTTTTGACGGCGACATGGACGAACACATCCTAGAAGAAGTCCGACCACGCTACATCGTCATGTACGAGCCCGATCCCGCATTCATCCGCCGTGTCGAAGTCTACCGGAGCTCCCACGTCGGACGAAACGTCCGAGTATACTTCATGTACTACGGCGGCTCAGTCGAAGAACAACGATATCTAAGCGCAGTCCGACGCGAGAAAGACTCCTTCACAAAGCTCATCAAAGAAAAAGGCGTAAGTAACCCCCGTCCCTCACCTGCCTCCCAAAATTAACAACTAACCAACCCAACCCAGAACATGGCCGTCACTCTCACCCACGACAAGAGCCAAGAAGACCCCCAAGAACAGTTCCTCCGAACAGTCAACACCCGCATCGCAGGAGGGGGCCGACTAGCCGCAACAGCATCACCTCCACGAGTAGTCGTCGACGTACGAGAGTTTCGAAGCGCCCTCCCATCCCTCCTCCACGGCAACAACACGATCATCATCCCCTGCCAACTAACAGTAGGCGACTACATCCTGACGCCAGACATCTGCGTCGAGCGTAAGTCCATCCGCGATCTAATCACCTCCCTCCGCAACGGCCGTCTCTACAACCAAGCCGAGACAATGCTCCAGCACTACAAGAACCCGTTCCTCCTCATCGAATTCGACCAAAACAAATCCTTCACCTTCGACGCCTTCGCTACAGCCACAACCCCCGGCACAACCTTCCTCACAAACTCCGGGTTCTCGTCCTCCGGCACCGCAACCACAACTCTCTCATCGAGCAGTTCGCTGGTTAACCCGTCCAGTCCTAAATCCGCCCAACACCTTCTCGTCCTTCTTACGCTCACCTTTCCCCGGTTGAAAATCATCTGGTCCTCGTCGCCTTATCAGACGGCGGAGATCTTTGCGGAGCTGAAGAAGAATAATCCTGAGCCGGATCCCATTCGTGCTGTGCAGATTGGGCTGGATATGGATCTTGCTGCCTCTTCTGATTCTGGTAATATCATGGCTGCGGCTGGTATAGAGCATCGTATCTTTAATCTTCTTCCGCAGGATATGCTGCGTGCGGTGCCTGGTGTGACGCCGACAATTCTGGAGCGGCTGAGTCTGGAGACGGGGAACATTACTGAGCTGGCGAATATGGATGTGGATCAACTGCAACCTCTCGTTGGTATCGAAGTGGCACGGAAGATTGTCGGGTTCTTCCGGAAAAGCGTGTTTGAAGAAAGCTAATGCAGGTCTACGGGCTACTCAGTTGACTGGTGGTTTATGTATGATTATGTAAAGCCTATGGGGAATATATGTGTTCAAAGTTTTGTATTCTCGTAACCTTGTCATGAATCTATCATCCAAGCTTTTGAAAAAAGGAACGAAAAACGCAAGTAGGAACAGACAAAAGAATTGCCAACACGAAACACGCTGAATACAGTCGGTCTCTTCGTATGCGTCGCAACCATTTCTCTGCGGGAATTCGAGATTGCATATGATAAAAATGATTTTGAGGTCGCAGACCCCGTCCAAAATCATCACGCGGAACCTCAAGGATTCCCTATCCATGATTCATACCCTGACTTTGAAAGAAGCCCTGGGGGTGGCGGTGGAAAACCACATGCGAAGCGGGAAAGCAGCAGCCCAGGTCTTCCTCGGTTCCTTCCCAGGAAATGGCCATGGTAGAAGACCAACTGTCAAACTTCTTTCTGACACAAAGAGGAACACTCCACAGAAGCAAGCTTGCCAGGTTTCCCAGGACGAAACGTAGCTTGGCGTCGAGAGAAGACCAAAGAGGGGCCGGCGAAGGGAACCCCAGTGGCTCTTGCAGGGATGAATGCATATGGATGAAGGTTTTTAGAGCTCGTCGACATCGATCTCCTTCTCTTCTTCGCTCTCGCGGTCCTCGTCGAACTCGACGTTGTCCTCGAAGCCTTCATGGCCGTAGGTATCGGTCTCGTTGATCTTGGCGTGCTCAGGCAGCTCACCGTAGGCCTTGAGACTTCTAGCCTCATCGGCGGTGTACTTCATGATGACGTCGCCCTTCTCATCCTGGTAGTCACGCAGCGAGAGGAGGATGATGTCACCCTGGTTGATCCAGACCTTCTTCCTCAACTTGCCACGAATGTGTGCCAGACGCTTCTCGCCGTCGAAGCACTGGGCCTCCAGACGACCGTTACCAAGCATCTTGACGACCTGGGCATACTCCTGGCCTTCCTCCTTGAAGACAAGCTCACGCTTCTCGTTGTCGTTCTCGTTCTTTCCACGACGACGGTTCTTACCGCCCTGTTTGAAGTCCTGTTAGCCTGTGCTCTGGGTAGAAATGCACGTTTGACCCGCTCAGAACGCCCTGACGACTTCTCTGCCATAATCTCATTCTCAAATGGGACGAGAAATTTTTTTTTCAAAGAAAAAATTTGGATGGCGCGAGCGTGGCGCCAATTAGGGAAGTTCGTAAAAAAATCTTAACGTAGCCAGGGAGGGGAGATTTGTATCGGGAAAATTCCAGTCTTACCTTTCCCTTGTTCTTGGGCATGGCGGAAACTCGCTACCTGCGACGACTTTCCGATGCAAATATCAGATGGACTGATATGAAAAGGGTATGGTATAAAAATGTCCCTGAGGACCAAGAAGAGTGAAAGTGGGGGAAGTGTCGAGTAGCGGGAAGCGACGAAGAGTAATTTCGACGCTTTTTCAATTCCGTGGGGTCGCAAGTGGCGTGCCGGCCTGAAACTATGCCTAAGGCTCGCCACAGGGGTTCACCAATCAGACAGTATTGATTCGACCGCCTGCGGTGCGTTCTTCGGCAGAAAAAGAATAATGGAAATCCTACGATTGGAATCGAATCTCTTTCCACCTTTGGAGGTGAGTTGGTAAACACTGGACTCGGTTATTCCATTTCATGTGACTGATTGTTTGGTAGTTTCTGGGCACTTGGTTTGTCTCGAAGAGCTGGTTTCTTCGAACAGAATCAAGACAATTGTATAGTGCCCAACGACCCATCACCGTCATCTTTAGTTCTTTTTTCTACGAACAAAGCCTGGTTTCCATTGGTCATAGTCAGAGATGAAAGTCCTCGCCTCAACAAAGCAGTTCTCTCTGCGATATAACCCCAAGAATGTCATCTCTCCGATTGCCTTTCGGTATATAAGAATGCCGGCCAATCCAATCCGTCCCAAAATCATGGACATGTACGCCAACCGTGACCGCGACTGCCTGTGGTGGAGGGTAAGCATCCAACAATTGCAGCAGAACAAGAAAGTGGTCCGGTCGTGGTGCGCACGGAGGGTCCGTTTGGCTTTTACAAATGCACTCAAGGACCGAGGTTACGATAATGAGGGTAGACGATTGACTTCGGAGTTGGAAGAACAGGAAGTGTCACAGGATAGTAGCCATTCTAATATGACTGGATATCTGGAGATTGTTGTCCATACGCCGTGCATCACCGAGAAGTACTCATCCGTTCAGGCGGATATGCAATCTGTCATTGGCGCACTAATCGAAAAAGCAACAGAGAAAAAGAAAGAGAAGTCTCCAAAGACTAGAGGGTCTCAGGATAATCCCAATAATCATAGGACTCATCAGGAAGAAAATAAAACGCATACTTAATTCAGCCAACAATTGCTCAAATAAGAGCTATACAGATTATATTTGTTGTTTACTGTTTACAGAGTCTCTCCTTTTGGGGGTATAAAACTAATGGCATTAAGTATATCAGTAGGATATAGATCTCTATTCTAACAGAAAGCTTTTTTTATTTATTTCGAAATCTAGACTGATTGAAGTGGGACATTCCATAGAAAAGTAAAGATAAAGGGAATAACGCGCGGCACTGCCTCCTTGGCACCGTCGCTAACTTGCCGATCTCTCTTTCTCACTATCTTCCCTCTTTCTCTCTCCCAAACAAAACAATCACTCCGGATTTCACTAAGTCTAGCGCTTACTGTCAATTCACCACTCATCTCATTATCCGCCGCCAAACATTTCTCCTATGCGCCATCAGTAAATACCCTTCTCATCTTAGATCTCCGCCCAAGATGCTGGTCTCCTTGACTGTTGGCAAGGTAGACGCTGGAGTCGCCGTGCTCTTAACACAAGATAACCGTCTCGTGAGCTTCCCTTCTCCTATTTAAATCCAATTGAGACCTGTCTCAAGTCACATTTACAATAAACTTCAATCTATTTCACATACGTTCATATCTATGAATAAACCCACACTTCCCAGCTGCAACGTGTGCTAATTCTCCGAAACTCCAGATTGAATTCCCCTCCGTCCTCCTCCCCAACAACATCACATCTGGCAGCATCGTCGACATCACAGTTGCGCGCAATCACTCTGCCGAAGCCGCCAGCGCCGCCGGATTCCAAAGTCTTCAGAAACGCATCCTCAACACATACGGCGTCAAGACCCCCTCTCCACCCATTCTGCGCCTCCGCAACGCAACCCAGACCTCCCTAGTGCTGGAGTGGGAACCGATCGATCTGGCCACCGCATCCCTCAAGTCTCTCTCCCTATACCGCAATGGCTCCAAAGCCGGCTCCATCCCCCGACCTCTCGAGACCCGCAGCACCAAGATCAGTGGCCTGGCCATTCACACCGAGTACACTTTCCACTTAGTCCTCCGCACAACCGCCGGCACCTACCAGTCGGAGAAATTGACCTGTCGCACGCACAAGATGACCGATCTCTCTGGAATCACGGTCACGGCGGGTGTTATGCCGCCGCAGCAAAAGGAGGCGCTGGCCGCGGCCTTGGACCGCATCGGAGGCAAGCTGATTGATACGGTTCGCATCGATACAACGCACTTTGTTTGCACGGAGGGTCGGGGCCCGCTATGGGAAAAGGCTGTCGAGATGAATATCCCTGTCGTGGTGCCGGAATGGGTCGATGCGTGTGAGGCTGAGGGCACCATTGTCAGTGTCCGTGGCTATTATTTGAATGCAGACCCCAAGGCTAGGCAACTGGGACCGATTCACGCCTCGACGCAACATCAACGCACCATGTCCACTGTGACTACCTTGACGACCAACCACCGGCCCCAATCCCAGTCCAGATTGAATTTCCAGGAGCTGAACTCCCCGCAGCGGCCGTCACAGGAGAGACCCGAGTCCGTGGCTGAACCTCCCATCACGCCTTTCCCAGGTGCCGACATGAGCGGCCAGCCTAAAGCCGAGGACTCGGAACCACCCTCAGACGACGAACTGCCACCCCCTCCCCCTCCCCCCAAGGATGAAGAAGCCGGCGTCTCAGAGCCCAAGGAAGCCAAGGAACCCACCCCCAACGGTCACGCCGAACCGAATGGAGACTCCAATACCAATACCACAGACACACCAGCAACCTCTCCGCCCAAGGTAGAAGAACAAGAGATAGAGGAAGACGAGACCAGCGATGTCGAAAAGAAAGAAAGCGCACAGAACAAGGAGAGCAATACAACAGAGGACTCGTCCGGCGATGAAGTCACCAAAGGAAAAGGGAAGGAAGGTGAAGGGGACTTTAATGAAGTCCCGCTTTAATGGGACCATGTGAGCAATATTCCTTATGTTGATTTTTTATCTTTCTTTCTTTTTCCATCCTCTTTCTGCATTCTTGTCGCGCTGGACTTCTTCTGAGCCTATAATTGTATAGCACGTGTGCTAGTAGATGAGCCGTGAATGGTACGAACGTCATAATGTATGCTTTTGAACGTTTACTTTATCTTTCTTCTGTCAATTTCTTCTCTTTTCCCTTCTTCATCTTTTACCTTTATCTCTTTTATGCTTCTCATCTCTATCCCTGTGTTTTTGCCATTCCCTGTATATTAAATAGATGTAGTCTCTAACACCAACTTAGCATCCTTATCACACCACATACCCCCAAAAAATGCAGGAAGAAAAAGATAAGCTCATAGCAATCATTGTTCTCATAATCTAATCGAACTATACAATCTATATCATAAAAAGCCCGACACCATACACAACCCATCCACCACAAAAGCCAGAAGAAGAAAGAGAAGCAAGCATACAAAGCCAGTTAAATGCGCCGAATGCTTCCCTGGCAAGTGTCATGTTGAATATGTACTTTGAATTTTGACTAATTCCCGTCCATGGTATGGAACTCGTTTACATGGGAAACTTTCTAGTTGACGTTGCGGACGACGTCGTTGATGGCTTGCGCGACGTAGGCGACGTTCTTTTCGCTTACTGCTGTTTGTTAGAGGGGTTTTTAAAAGGAGGGAAGGGAGAGACTTACGGCCGCTGATGGATGCTCTGCCGGATTTGAGGAGGTAGATGTGGTATTTGTCCTTCAGGGCATAGACTTGGGAGGGGGTCAGGCCTGTGTAGGAGAACATGCCGTTCTGGGTTGTGTTAGCATTATTATTGGTTTGGGGTGGTAAAGAGGGAGAAAGGAAGGGGAAAAGGTACCTGTTCGACGATATGCTTCCATGTTCCCGGGGTCTCGAGTCTGATGAGCTCATCGTACAGCGCTTTTCTCATGGACTTGATGCGGGAGCTCATGACCTTCAGATCATCGTGCCATTGGGCAGTGAGGTCGTCGCTTGTGAGGACCTTTTTGACGATGCTGCAGCCGGCGGTGGGACCCATGGAGAACTCGCCGCGGATGAAATGGCAGAGGTTGTTGACGACGAGGTCGCGGAGGTTCTGGGCGCCCTCGTTCAAGACGTAGTGGAAGGCGCCGACGCGCTGGCCGTAGAGGCCGAAGTTCTTGGAGAAGCTCTGGGCGACGCACATCTCCATCGAGGGCTTCTCGTTCAGGAAGTAGCGGACGGCCCAGGCGTCTTCGTCGGCAGAGCCGGACGCGAAACCCTGGTAGGCGGAGTCGAAGAAAGGGAAGAGCTTCTTGCGCTCACACAGGTCAGCGATGGCCTTCCACTGCTCCTTGGTCGGGTCGAGGCCGGTGGGGTTGTGGGCGCAGGCGTGGAGCAGGACGACGTCGCCTTGCTGGGCCTCCGATTCCAGGGTGGACATCATGCCTTCGAAATCGAAGGAGCGGGTAGCGGCCTTGTAGTAAGGGTAGGTTTTGCGGGGGACGCCCGCGAGCTCCCAGATGGTCAGGTGGTTAGCCCAGGACGGGTTGGAGAGCCAGACGGTCTTGGGCTTCATCAGATTCGCGAGGAAGAGGGCACCCAGGTGGTTGGCTCCGGTGCCTGCGACGGACTGGACGGAGCCGATGCGTGCCTTCAGCGCCTTGGTCTTCTCGGAGGTGTCTTTGGCGTCGAAGCCGAACATCAGATCCCGGGCCAGCCCGAGGAAGGGGATGTCGCCTTCGATAGCGGTGTATTCGTGTCTGGAGAGGTTGTCCTCGGCCAGCAGACGCTGCTCTGCCTCCCGTACGACGGGCAACGGCCACGGCTTGCCGTCGTCTGTACGGTACACGCCAACACCCAGACTGACCTTCTGGGGGAAGTCATCGTTGGCATAGGCGCGGTTCAAGGCGAAGATCTCATCCGCCGGCAACGGGGCTAAACCAGTAAGGACGGTCATTGTGGTATGACGTTGTAATTGAAAGCTCACACAAAATATAGTAAATTGGTTTCAATCCCAGAAGTTGAGTTGAAGTTCTGCGTTGCGACAGCGACAGCGACAGCTTTGAAAAAAGAGTTAATAAATATGGAGTAGTATCAGCTAGTCAGAATAGACCACTCAAGAATCAAATAATTGTCTAGACTAGACTACCAAACTAAGTAATTGAATTGTCAGAAATATGTGAGTCAAATTGGTCAACTGTGGATATATTAGTAGTAGCGTAGGCCCGATATCGCCGACCTTAGTTAAACCACTAACCGTACGTTAAATATTTATAATTCTTTTTTTTTTTTTTTTTCGCCTTCATTTGCCTTCCACAGCGGGCGACCCTAACCGACGGAAAACCGCGCTTAGTGAAGGTTAGATTAACTACCCGGGGAGAGATGTGGGTCACTCATGAAGAAAAAGCTAGGGAAAAACACATCCTAACTGGTTGATTTGGATCGTTTCGGTTACAATTCACCTACTCCATTGTACGCTGTACAGCGTATCAGTGAATGACGACAGTTTGTCAAGATCACGGGTTGATTGTTTGTTGGATTGAGTCTGTATACGAGTGCATATGACCTGCTAGTTTTCTTGAATTCCTGATCTGCTCGTTACTAGTATTTTGTGGATTACATATTCCAAGTTACATAGGGAGTACAGAGTAAGTGTGTGGTGTGTGGTGTGTGGGTCGAATTCAAGTTGTAGATATGCCAAGATTTAGGGATCCTCGAGTTGGGGTTTGTCCGGTGATGGATACAGTAAGCTTTGGCTGGAACGTGCGAATACAGTCAGCTTATTTCCTTGTTCTTGCTTTTTTTTCTGCTCTTTTGTTGTGAACTTGAATTGGGGGTATGGGAGGGAGTTTCAGTGGAGACTTGAGGTGTAAATGCAGTGGGACTACCGCAGGAACTCGAAGTATATACTTATAGTATTATATCATACTTCACTAGGAGTTGTAAGTACTATGTATAGCAGTCAGCTTAAACTATTGGAACTTTATATTGGAGTTACTATCGCTGGGAAACTTGGTAACGGGATGATCACGTTAACATTCATGTTCAACCTGGCGCCAGTCGCGCACTACACTTGGCTATTCTAATGGACTCACTAGCCGAGGTCCGTAAAGAAGTCTACTCTTATTATTAGTAGTAAGATCGGGCCAAACAACTCGTACTTAGGCTTCCTTGACTTACCTGTATATGCCTCGTAGAGGACATCGTACCCTGGGAAGAAATGTAACGATAATCCCTTCGACCAAAATGCTAGCCTTGGCTCTTAGCTTATTTTGCACCTCAATATAGCAGCATCATGATGGCAATGAGGTCTCAAGGATGTGTGGTTTTATAAGCGAGCAAAAGGTATGAAGGTTCTGAAGCAGTTACTGACGTGGAAAACACTCGCCTGTAATGATAAAATAAGAAGGTCCATATAACCTCTATTTATGATAAAATGATTGGTTGTGACATGTTGTCATATGCACACATCCCTCGTGCAGCGCTATGCAGCCTTGTGGTTGGTTCTCCAAACTCTAGCCCCTAGACACAAACGATCGGCGCTACAGCCTCACGGCCGCAAGACGCAATCATATTTCCATCCTGCACAGGATTACATTGGCTAATAGCTATGAGAAGAAACCACACGGGCATTCTGAATACTTCTCACTGTCAGTTCCAGCCATTCAAATCCAGTAGTAAAGGGTTGTAAAGGGAGTATGGGAAAAGTTATACGCAGATATAACACGTGATGATACCGGAGACAAAACAAGTCCGACGTCAGCATAGTTCGATATTCCATCAAAGAAAGTACTTAATATGCCTTCTCGACTGGGAATTTACTCGATTGTTAAGTCTATTGTTGACTTTTCGCGTTTACATGTAATCAAATTTCGACGACTGTCCACTACGACTAACACAGGACAAAGCTCTGATACAAAAGTGCTAGGTATATCCTCTTCGTCAGTGTAAACGTCGACTGCTCACCCGTTTCTAGACTGCGACCCAGAGGATCTATACACTTACTCGGCTCAGCGATGGATCTGAAATGAAGCACAGCAGTTGCGAAATAGATCCGTTTCCTTCGACCTGAATGCTCTTATCAGAGTCGCAGAGGACGCTGCCGGAGACGATGCAGTTTGCGTCAATGTCTCGAAATTGCCGGAGGGGAATTTCAACAAGGCATTTCTTGTAACTATGCGGAATGGTTCAGAGTTAATTGTGAAGATCCCGAACCCTAATGCAGGGCCTAGTCATTATACGGCTGCGTCGGAAGTGGCGACAATGCAATATGTATGAAACCCCAGATAAAAACCTTACAGGCTCCCAGGATAGCATTCTTGACTAACAGTTTTTTAAAGGTTAGGGAAAGTCTTCAACTCCCTATTCCCAGAGTTCTCACATCCTGTTCCCGACTTACGGAGAGTAAGATAGGCTCTGAGTATATTGTCATGGAAATGGCTCAAGGTATTGAACTTGGCCACAAATGGGAAAGTCTAAAACCTCGGGATAAACTATCAATTGTGAAGCAAATTAGTTCCATTACTTCCACACTCTCAAGGGCAAAGTTCCCGTCCTACGGCTCATTGTACCTTCGCGAGGATCTCTCGGAGTCTGAAGGCATCAAGTTTGACAATGTTTTTGCAATCGGACCAACAGTAGGCCGAGCATGGTTCGACGATAGGAGGGGTGACGTCGATGTGCATAGGGGCCCCTGTGAGCTACCTTCAAGTTAATCCGCCATAGAAGTATACATCAAGCTGATCGTTTCTGCTTCAGGGATGACTACAGACAATACCTTCAAAGCTTTGGCTATGCGGGAGCTAGCCTGCGTGAACACATTTTCAAGATTCCCCCGAGATGGTCAACAGGGTATCTTCTACGGGCCTGGTGGTTATCATCCCACAAAACAGGCAAAGGTCTCTGTATTACAGGACTTCCTAAATATATATCAACATATTCTTCCGAAAGATAATGAACTTAATACGGGCATAATCTGGCATAACGACCTACATACGGATAACATTCTTGTCGACGAGAAAGACCCTACCAAGATTACCAGCATCATCGACTGGCAGGCTGTTCCTATTTACCCAATGTTCCTTATCGCCCATCACCCATCTCTCATAGAGTATGACGGACCTAGGCCAGAGCGTTTCATTCAACCTAGCCTTCCGAAAGACTTCGAAGAACTTAACCCCCAGGGCAAAAAGGCTGCTAAGGAGCTGTATCTTTCACAGACATTTTGGCTTTACTACGAGACACAAGTCTATAAGCAAGCTCCGGACTTATTTCAGGCCTTCCAGTATCAGGAAACTTTACCATCCGAGCTACTAAGTCTAGTGGGCTCTATATTTGACGACGGAGAACCTCATTTCCAAAAGCTTCTCGCTGACGTCGCGAGTGATGATGTGTGGAAACAGTTCGTCGGAGAAGATAGTCACGGCAATCCCAGGGTGCCGTGCCCTTTGCACTATACCGAACATGACTTGGCTAAGCAGAGTGAGAAGTACGCCAAATGGGAAAGAGACGTCGAAAGAAAAGCACGAGTAATAGATGAGGTAGGAGTTTATACGGGCTGGAATGGGGCTGTATCCCCTGGCGATTATGATGAAGTTGTCAGAAGGCTCCATCATGCCAAAAAGAGGTTTCTGGATCGAGAGTCGAGAACCCCGGAGGAGCGAATGTTGTGGGAAAACGTATGGCCTTTTGAGGACAAACCTTGCGAATAGAGGCCCTACTAGTACTACATGATGCGATGAGTGGCTAAATTTTAGTAATTGGTTTGAGCACATTTCAACATACTAAGCTTAAAACCTACTAGTCGTAAGTTTAAATTATGGTACATTCAACTTTCCATCATGTTAATATCGCGGGTTCAAATAGTTAGTATGCAAGTGGAATATATATCAACTTGAAATTGCTCTGAATCTATAGAGGATATAAATATTAGTATATAGTAAGTAGTAATACTTCACCTATCTAGGTGATCCATGTCTGAGTGTAAAAAAGAGTTGATGCAACCCCAACAAATATGTTTGGCTGTGTTGCTAGGCAGTTGATCTATCTATATAGTAGGAGAGAGAGTTGAAAGAGGGTCATGGTTTACCCGGCGAAAATCATT
This sequence comes from Aspergillus avenaceus, assembly GCA_009193465.1. Lineage (NCBI taxonomy): Eukaryota > Fungi > Ascomycota > Eurotiomycetes > Eurotiales > Aspergillaceae > Aspergillus > Aspergillus avenaceus. Next base: position 22,749 of record ML742105.1, on the reverse strand, counting down.
ACCATACCATACCACGTCTAAGAATGCGACAGGTGTCGACATTACGTATGTACGGTCATCGCGTGACCGGGCCGGGGGATTTCGGCAGCGGAATCGGAAAAGAGTAAAGTTGGGGGATTAATTGTTGCGCTTCACCTTCGATTTGATTTTCTCTCCTTTCCTCTCTTGTTTGCTCCCCAATAGACTGGTTTTGTATTTGTATTTGTTCATAGACCCATACACTAATAGAAGGTAATTCCCGCCAATTTTTCTCGGTTCATTAGGTTTATTTATATATCCTACAGAACCATTGAACCATTTGAGAACCAAGCTAAAAATGATGGTTGTGAACAGATGATGACCCCCAACTCCTCCCGAGCCGCGGTGCGCTCGATGGCTTCTTTGGCACAAGCAGCATCTCGCACCAACTCCGCAGTTGCGCGCACTGCTTTGACATGTGCTGCCCGCTCCCCCGCTTCGTTCGGTTGCCGCTCTCTGAGCTCCAATACCCGACTTCAATTCCCCCGCCTTCAATCTTTGAACTCCATCTCCAACAAGAGAGCTTTTGCTTCTACCGCAAGAATGGTATGCCTCTGCAATTACTACTAGGAAGATGCTGCAACTTTTCTTGAACCCAGAGAATACAATTGCTGTGGTTTTTTTTTTTTTTTTCGCACAAAGCATGGACTACAAAACTGACGGTCGATTATCGCACAGGCTTCGGAAATCCGTGTCGAAACTGATGCCTTTGGCGAGATCGAGGTAAGTACATTCGCTTTGCATTCTGTATATCTTTCGGATAATGGTCTGACTTATTTTATTCTAGGTCCCCGCCGACAAGTACTGGGGTGCCCAGACCCAGCGGTAAGAAACAAATCCAAGGACCTCGCCGACGAACCTATCGTAGGTCTGAGCCTAGTATACAGAAACTGATCGAGATGAGGATAGTTCTCTGGGTAACTTCAACATCAACCAGCCTCAGGACCGCATGCCCGAGGGTGTCGTCAAGGCTTTCGGTATCCTGAAGGGTGCCGCTGCTACCGTCAACATGAAGTTTGGCCTTGGTAAGCCTGGCTCTACCCACTTTCGACAAAAATAATTCGTGTTGACCTTTCTGTTAGACCCCAAGATTGGTGAGGCCATCCAGCAGGCCGCCGCTGAGGTTGCTGAGGGCAAGCTCCTGGACCACTTCCCTCTCGTTGTCTGGCAGACTGGTTCCGGCACCCAGTCCAACATGAACTCCAACGAGGTCATCTCCAACCGTGCGATTGAGATCTTGGGCGGCAAGATGGGATCCAAGAAGCCTGTGCACCCTAACGACCACGTCAACATGTCTGCTTCCTCCAACGACTCCTTCCCTACCGCGATGCACATTGCCGCCGTTCTGGAGCTCGAGGGTGTCTTGCTGCCTTCCCTGAAGAGCCTCCGTGATGCCCTCCAGGTCAAGGTGGAGAACTTTGACAAGATCATCAAGATCGGTCGTACCCATTTGCAGGATGCCACTCCCCTTACCCTTGGCCAGGAGTTCTCCGGCTACGTTGCCCAGCTCGACCGCAACATTGAGCGCGTTGAGAACAGCATTCCCCACCTCCGCTACCTTGCTCAGGGTGGTACTGCCGTTGGCACTGGCTTGAACACCTTCAAGGGCTTCGATGAGGCCGTTGCTGCCGAGGTTACCAAGATGACCGGCACTTTATTCAAGACCGCCCCTAACAAGTTCGAGGTTCTTGCCGCTCACGACTCGATTGTCGAGGCCTCCGGCTCCCTCAACACCCTCGCTTGCTCCCTCTTCAAGATCGCCCAGGATATCCGTTACCTCGGATCCGGCCCTCGCTGCGGTCTGGGCGAGCTCGTCTTGCCCGAGAATGAGCCCGGCTCTTCTATCATGCCTGGAAAGGTCAACCCCACTCAGTGCGAGTCCCTTACCATGATCTGCTCCCAGGTCATGGGTAACCACGTCGCTGCCACTGTCGGTGGTATGAACGGCCAGTTTGAACTCAACGTGTTCAAGCCTGTCATGATCCGCAACCTGCTGCACAGCTCTCGCATCCTGTCTGATGGCATGAAGAGCTTCCAGAACAACTTGGTGCACGGCCTTGAGGCCAACGAGCCCAGAATCAACACTCTGCTCCATGAGAGGTAAGTTGTTCACTGTACGCCATTTTGCTTGCCGTGAACTAATTCTGATTTTTAGTTTGATGCTTGTCACCTGCTTGAACCCCGTCATCGGCTACGACATGGCCTCCAAGGTCGCCAAGAATGCTCACAAGAAGGGCTTGACCCTGAAGCAGAGCGCCATGGAGCTCCAGGCCCTCAGTGAGGAAGACTTTGACAAGCACGTCCGCCCCGAGCTGATGCTTGCTCCTAAGGAGAAGAAATAGATGTGTGCACTCTCATGTTCAAATGACGATTCAGGGGAAAATGTTTTAGTATAAATTAAAATATAGCGACACGAGCAATATATCATTTCTTTTACTTATGTACGTTTTATTTTTTCGAATGCATTCTGTTGTGTAGTTGTGTAGTTGTGTATGAAAAGATATTGTATGAATTTATTTTTAGATTTGGATCAGGCCCTTATTGCTGGGTCTAGTTTTTAAAGTTATTTTTGGAAAGAGGTGGTAGCTGCGCCAACGAGATAGTGCCCCGTTCGTTGCCCTGTAGAATGTCCTGGATTGGAAGAACCCCTGTCAATGCGATTAGATTACTTGCATAGGATATGCATCATTTGACTACGGACAGAGGCTGTGAACAAGAAAATTTCAAATTCTCAATTCATACTGGAGACAAGTATTGAATACTTTTTTGGTATCGAGTCAGGGTTTGTTACGGTTCCATGGACGGCAAACCGAAAATAACCAATCCGCTTGTTTGTCAATAAATACTTTGTTTCTTGTCCAGGGGAAAATCTATTTAATTCACTCTTTCAACTTTCTTTCCTACTTTCTCCTCCACTTCCAGCCATTCTTTGACAAAAACAGTCCTCACTCTTTCACCTGTCACATCCTTTTTCTCGATCTACTTCAATTGTTCCCCATCGCAATCAATCTCTATCAACAATAGTCTAATCGGGAACCCCACCTTCTCACACCGCAAAGAAAAGGAAGAGCCCGCAACCAAAGGAACAAAATCTAGTTCCAACAAATATCAATTCACTTCCAATCTCATTCTTTTTTCAATCCACAACTACCCCCTAAAATCAACCACCAAAATGACCAACCTCACCGCCACGACTGTCACCCCTGTCCCGACAAAGCCCGTCAACGGCACCAACGGCACCAGCACCGACGATGCCCCTCTCTTCCCGGCTACCCTAATCTCCCCTGAAGTGGCCTCCGACCTCCCAGAAGGCTACACCATCCGCCCCGTCCGCCGCTCCGACTACCAGCGCGGCTACCTTGACGTTCTCCGCGTGCTGACCACCGTCGGCGAAATCTCCGAGGAACAATGGAACCAGCGCTACGACTGGATCTCCTCCCGGAATGACGAGTACTACCTGCTCGTTATCTGTGATGCCGAGAGCCGCATCGTCGGAACTGGTAGCTTGATCGTCGAGCGCAAGTTCATTCACTCGCTCGGCTTGGTCGGTCACATTGAGGATATTGCTGTGGATAAGTCGCAGCAGGGGAAGAAATTGGGATTGAAAATCATTAAAGCCTTGGATTATGTTGCTGCGCATGTCGGGTGTTACAAGGTATGTGTTTACCCCCTTCCCCCCTCTCCCCTTTCTATCGTCGTATATTATCACATCGGATGATGATTGTAGAAATGAAATATACTAACGGGTTTCTCTACAGAGCATCCTGGACTGCTCCGAGCACAACGAAGGCTTCTACCTCAAGTGTGGCTTCAAGCGTGCCGGCCTCGAGATGGCTCACTACTACTAGAAACAGGGTAACGAGTTCATAAAATGGTCTGACACCGGCGTTCTTAAATATAAACCGGGTGTTCGCCTGTGAAGGTCATTCATTCGTCTTTGGGGGTTTCGGGCGCGGTTCAGAGCCTGGTGTTCTGGACTTGTCTTGCGGCGGATTCAATGGGAGTTCTTTTTTATGCGCAAGGGTATTTTTTTACGTGGATTTCGCGGCATAGAGCAGTGCATATTATAGATAGTCTGTTCAGAGGATAGTAATTTTATCTCCTTGATGTCTTACATATTTAACATGTGACATTACTTTTCTACTGTAAAAGATCGCTCTTTCCCTGTTATTGACTTAAGCCAGATAGAGAAGGGCAACGAATCCATCATACTACAAAAGATCTTCCCCGGAGATGGGGCCGGTGGAGACGCCACAAGCGGAGATGCGTGCATCTGAAAAGAAATGACATAAGTCATATACGTAAGGGGGTTAAAACGCCTAGAAATTCTACAGGCTTAGAGCGAACAAACAAAACGGCGATATATCATGTCACATCCATTATACCATGAAATGAACCAAGATCATCACCATGGCGCACAATGATATAAGAAAAAAAAGGGTGAGCCTATCTGAGAGCCCGAGCGGGTAAAAGAGATTCCGTTTCGTTCGCAAGGAGACCCAACGCCGAAATAGATTTTGCATGAAATCTTGGTCCTTTTGTTTTGAGAGAAAAAAAAGAAGAAGGGGTTTCGTTTGTTTTAAAGAACACAAAATTTCAGTTTCGGAAAAACCTCCCAAATTTCCTCAACTTCCTTTGAATTTTTTTCTTTCTCTCCACCCCAGCCCAATGCCAAACCGTCATTCTTTAATTCCGTTTAACGAGACTTGGCGGCGACCTTGGGGGCAGAGCCCTTGGCACCCTGCTTGCTCTGGATGCGCTGGGCGGTACCCTTGGCGGCGCCGCTCTTGGCCTTCTCGGCCTTCTTAGCCTTCTCGGAAGCGGCCTTCTTCTCCTTGGCCTGCTTGATGGCCTCCTGGCGAGCAGCAGCACGGGCCTCAGGGCGCTGGTTACGACGCTCCTTGATGACGTCGAGGGAAGCACCGACGATGGCACGCTGGGACTTCACGACACGGCGGGTACGCTTCTTAGCGACTTCCTGTTATGGTGAAAACAAAGCACCCGTCAGCAATTCTGTTCCGATCCGCGCTGCTTTGTATCCAATAGCATTTCCGTCTCTTCCAGTTGCCCTCTATCTTGTTCCATCTCTTGTTTTAGGAAAGGATGCCCTCCGGTCGGATTGACGTAAGACCTGTCTTAGTTCCATTCTTCGTCGGATCCCAACATTGTCCTTCTTCCTATAGCCTTATCCTCCCCTCTTCTTCAAAACCCAAAACAAACAATTGAAAACGGGGATGGGCGGTACTGACTTCAGAGATACCCTTCTTGTGCTGGCGACGGTAAAGGACAGTCCAGGAGATGCGGCGGGGGTTCTTGCGCTGGAGGAAAAGGGACTCGGACTTTCCATTCTGGAAGCGGAAGATCTTGCTGTCGCCACGGACGAACAGCTTACCCTATAATATTCCAAAAACAATCATGTCAACTCAAAATTCATTCCTTATATATTTATTTTTATATTGAGTGGTTGTATATGAGGTCTTGTGTGTTGTATAACCACCCCTCGGGAAGCGGATGTTTCGAATTCTCGTTTCGATAATTGTCGGGTACGGGCGTCCAAGGGAAAGAGGAAAAACGCACCTTTCCAGGGTAGATCTTTTGACCGCTGAAAGAATCGTCGTAGGTACGCATCTTGATCGTCGGGGATGCGCAGCCGGTCTGGACGAGATGTTGTCGGTTGGCGTTGGGTGGTTGAGTCTATACGGTCGCTGCGGCGAGCTGTTCGCGAGACTGACACAATTGTGGTGCGGTGCGGAGCCTCGCTAAAGTGCCCCACGTGACCGCATCTGCCCTTTCCCGCTGCAGCTTCAACTTGTATGAGAACATCTTCCCAGGCTTGTATCGTCATATTGACAATATTAAGTATTTACAGCTAATGGAATTGATTTTCAATTGGAATTTATTATTTGCTTTTAGTTAACATTTTCTCCCTTTCTTTCCCCCCTTTTTTTCTAATTTTGGTTGATGTTGTACATTGAAATTCGTCAGCCATACTGGCCCGTAGACGTCTGCCTTCAATACAAGGAATCATTACCGGAGAGACCCTCCCTGGTGTAGAATTCATCTACTTCTGTTTTTTGGCTGTAGAGAAATACTCAGTCAAACAATGATCCAGGCAGATTGTGTTTTTTGTAGCTCTACCAACTCAGTCTCTCATGCATCACTTATGCCAGTCGCATTTTCCCCAACAAGTAGGTTTGCAGTCCTATTCAAGTACATGCATCGTTAACATCCAGCGCGCGACATTGTACATATCGACAAAAGCAAGCATGTCGACAGAACAGCACTTACCTTGCATTGAATCTCCCTGCACATCTCCCCGGGACACTGGCCGCAACACCGTGGACATACGTATCTGCCACAGCCGCCAAACCTATTGCACAGGGAGAACGTGCTGATGTCTCTGACTCGGGACCCCAGCCTCTCTACTCTCTGCAGAGTCCGTTTCGCCCGGACCTTTGTTTCAGGGTCTGTGTCCGCATTGGCAACAGCTTGCTTGGCGCTTTCGTATCTGCAACACGCCGCTTTGCAAATCGGACAGGCGCCCTTGCAGGTGACGCATCTCAGGTTCACAGTGTCCCATGCTCTATCGTCGTCGGGCCTGCGTGGTGATATTTTGTCTCCCTGAGGCAGTATGATCACTTGAGTGCCGGTGACGCCGCGGGTGTACTTAGTCACGATATCAGTCCAGATTGAGTTGATCAAGTTGGGGGATCCACGTGGTTTGCTCACCAACTCTTGGAAGTCTCTTGGGATTGTTTCTTGGGATTTCTTTTGTGGGAAGCGCAGGCGTAGGGCGTCTTCTTGGGTGCTCATGACTGGCTCTGTTTTGTGTCCTTTCTGTTTTGGGTTAATGAGCTGTATTGCGCTTTTCACCTTGGGCAGAAAGCTGCTCTTTGCGGGTTTGTCTGATGGCCCTGGCTCTATCTGTGGCTCGATAGGGCTGAGCTCTAGGAAAAAGTAGTCTGCATGATTGTCATCTCAGTGTCTGGTTCGAGGAGAGAGTCGAAAGACGCACCGTGAGGCGATTTGATACATTTCAGTACCCTGGAAGTCTGAGGGCTGTGGACTGAGCAATCCGACTCTGTGTCACTGTCTTCTCCTTCAAGGCTGGAAACGCTACTAGATGACTCGCTTGAGCTGGTATCTGACAACACAGGAGATGCGTGGGGTTGTTGGATGCGTGTCATGGAACGAGTACTCCAGCTAGACCTATCATTGTCAACTGGCAATGTATAAGCGTCACTAGTGACAGCATCGAACTTGTCTCTGAAGGCGACTTCCTTGAGTGGTTCTGAATTGCCGTCGAAGCTGTCTCCATTGGGGGTTTCCATCTCGTCTTCATTGTCGACTTCAGGGACATCGGGTAACGACAGCTGAACACGGCTATGGCTTTGGATGCGCAATGTCACACCAACTTGATCAGCGATTCCATCAGTGAAGTCTCTCAGACCGGAATGGGTGGCTATTTCGTGGGTAGCTATGGATGAATAACTGGGAGACTTAGCCTTGATTTCAAGATGAAAGCCATGTTGTGAATTTGTGTGCACTTACCAGTCTCTGTTGCCCACGAAGCGGCCTCTTCTGAGCCTGCCTCTTCCCCAGCTCTTGGGCCTGTTCTTGTCTCTGGCTGCCATGTTCCTCCTGTTATTACTAGTAGGTGCGGTTGGTTTCATCGTCCGGTGAAAAGGTTGTCAAGTTACGTAGGAGTGAAGACTTGTTGTGCGGTCATTCCAGGACGCCTTGGTGGCAAGTCAGTCTTCTACCAATAGGATCATAAGACAGTTCGTATTGAATGATTCGGATGAGAAATGCATGCATTATGTGTTCAGCAGGTTCTCTGCTTATCTCCTAGACAACTATTTGAGTGAATGGGTTCATTTTATTGTCATCTGATACTCTGACTGAACATGATTATTCGTCTATTTGTAAGTTCAAGGTGCACAATCATGAAGAGCAGGTATACATGACAAGATGAGATGATGCTATTACTGCTTTCAATTCTTTATCTCCCATACTATGACTGTACATCTATTTCATACTTCATCCCCCAAGATATAATGTAATGTCAATCCGCACAAAGCACAGCTACTAATAACAGTGCACCAAATTCTAAATAAAATAGTGATCCACACCTCCATACACCAATACGCTATAATTACACGGATAATGGAGATCTATTGAGATAAAAAGAATTCTAGAAGTATAGTTCTGCTCTCGCAACTTGAAAAGAAAGAAATGTAAAAGAAAAGAAGAACAAGACCCAGAGACTATAAATACGCCGATGAAAGAGAAATAAAATGAGAAAGCGGTTCACTCCGCTATACGAAATGAGTCAAGACAGCCTAACAGCAGAGACAAGGATCAAAACCAGATCTTTTCTTGCATGCAATTGAAACGCTAAGATCACTGAGAATTGGGGAGAAAAAAAAAAAAAAAAAAAAAAGGTGATCCAAAAAGGATACTAGGGAGGACCTAGAGTTTGCAAGTTATAACTTTTTTGGTCTTTTTTTCTCATGGTCACATCACAATGTATTGGTGGTAAGTTTAATTTTAGTCATTTCATAGGATTCTAAGTCATGGCATGGGTTCTGGTCCATTCTCTCGCGGTTTGGATCGCGGCGGGCTCATCCTCCTTCCAGCGCTGGGCGACGTCATTTGCGAGCGGGTCGTCGGGGTTGGGGGCTCCAAGCAGGGCTTGGATGGAGAGGAGGATCGTGCGGATTTGGAGGGCGGGAGACCAGTTGTCTGGTGTTTGTTAGCTGTGCTGTATTTGGTGTTTTGGTGTTTTGTTTGTTCGAAAGGGACTCACTCTTCAGGACGTCCAGACAGATACGTCCGAGACGGTCGATGTTGGGGTGGTAGATCTTGGTCAAGAAGCGGATCTTGGGAGGGGTCATGGGGTAATCTTCGGGCAGGAACAATTCCAGACGAAAGATGCCGCCTTTGGATCAATCAGTTTGGATCTTTTCTGTGTTGAGCTGGTAGTATCGGTACCGTACCTTCATATGGAGACTGGGCCGGGCCGTGAATCGAGACGTCAAAATACCGCAGGTTCTCTTCGTGAGGCACAGCATTGATACCGGGAACCCTGGGGAACGTAAGGATTGACGGGTTAGTGATGGTTATTTTGGCTTATAGGGTCAGGGTCTGCTTACGGCTCCGCCATCAGGCGCTCGGTTTCCTTAACGATTCTCTTTGGCAACGCCATCTTTTGTGCCACCAGAACTAAAAGTTAAATGTATGTAGAAAAACGTCTCCGCGTTATTATCCAAGGTGGGGCTTTATAGCATTTAGTCAGAATGTCTCTTGTCTAAGAACACTGGAGATGGTCGTGAGAGGTTCACTCACTGCCTAGGATAGGTTCGAAAAGCCAAGTGAGGAGTAAATAGAGCCGAGTTTGGATCCGCAAGGAACCGTCCAAGTCAAATAGTAGCCAGATCCTATCGCAATGAAGGTGACATGCAGCCGAGGGGTATTCGAGCCTCACCGCCTTCCGAATGTATCACGGGAGGAGACAGAGACCAAGTGTGCAATGTCTAAGCCGGATCCGGAATCTTCTCTTTTAAACCGTTTCCCCGTCTCCACACTTGTCTGTCCCAAAGGTTGCGGAGATCTGAGCTTCATCGAAAACTCTGGGTCCAATTGTTTGATGTGTGAGTGTATTTCTGTATACATGTGATTGTTCTGGCCATACACTCTCGCGTAACCCTTGCAGCACAAGCTTACGAGTTGTTTTTTGTTGTCACTTAGTGGTATATCGCGCCATGTGCGCACGCAATTGCTTCCCTGCTTTCTCTTCGTACAGTTGACGGAACCTCTTCGGAGTTTTCGAAATGAAATTGTTTCTTAGTGACGTATATAATTTCCCCCGAATTCTCTGTATGATCACTTAGACGCCTACGCAACTCCACAGCTATTCGCGAAAGGGGTCGGCGGAATACCGCACAGCCGAAGAGTGCGTTGGGCCTGAAGGCCGATCAACTGCATGATGGTCACTTCTAGTGAACCTAGACCGCTTACGTCGGCACTCGAAAGCCCAACTTTCGCAGAGGATAGTTCGTTTCATGTGGAGCAGCCTGTGGGATCTATGTCCATATCGCCCTGTGGACGAGATGTAGTCTTAGCTTCGAAGGAAGGTCTTCACGTCATTGATTTGGATTCGCCGTATTCGCCGCCCCGATACCTCCCTCATCATACGCCATGGGAGGTTGCCGATGTGCAGTGGTCGCCCTTCGCTGTTCGGGATTATTGGGTTGTGAGCACGTCGAACCAGAAGGCATTGGTATGGAATTTGGCTATGAAGAACGGGCAAAACTCGATTGAACATGTTCTGCATGCTCACACGCGAGCAATCACGGATATCAACTTCAATGCTCATCATCCGGACGTGCTAGCAACATGTGGTGTTGACAGTTTTGTGCACTGCTGGGATTTGCGTTCTCCTTCTCGGCCTGCAGTCTCGTTTTCCGATTGGTTCGCCGGTGCTACGCAGGTGAAGTGGAACAGACAAGATCCGAACGTCATTGCCAGTTCACACGATAGGTTTCTGAGGATCTGGGATAAGAGAAAGGGCGCGTATCCGATTTGCTCCATCGAGGCTCATAATACGAAGATCTACGGCGTCGATTGGAACCGAGTCCGTCCAGGCGCCGTGGTGACATGCTCTTTGGACAAGACTATTAAGTTCTGGGACTACACTCTTGACGTCGAAGTACCGGAGAAAATCATCAAAGCTCCTTTCCCTGTTTGGCGAGCGAGAAACACGCCTTTCGGCTGGGGTGTGCTGGCAATGCCACAACGAGGCAACAGCGATCTTCATCTGTACAGTCGTAGGGCTGGAGAAGGTGCGGACCCTGTCCATGATCTTCCACTGGTGCATAGCTTTCCAGGACACAAGGGCCAGGTAAAAGAGTTCCTTTGGAGAGCCCGCGGGGGTGTCGCAGACGGGATCGACCACCGAGAGTTTCAATTAGTGTCATGGGGAACGGACAGAGAACTTCGCCTTCATAGGGTTGACCCAGATGTCTTACGAGGTGTTGGTTACGAGAAGGGGAAGTCGTTTGTATCAAATCTGAACCTCACCCGCCATGGTGCTGTCTACAAGAGCTTCCGCGATGAAGATGGTAATAGGATGAATGAAGATTCAGACTCAATATCGGCCATAGATTCTGTCTCCGGCTCGTCCCGTGCGTTGGGGACAAACACCATATCAGTTCCCTACACGAGGCCTTGGACGCAAGGCGGCAACGCAGACTCTAGGATCGGCATGCAAGGCAGGACGAATCTCCGAGCTGAGACAAATCCTATCTCTTGGATGCGTGGTGTCAAGATATCTGGATGGGACGTTGAAACTTTAGGAGACGAGATCACCCATGTGGGGGAGAAATTCACCAAGATTGATTTTGAATCCGTCGACGTGAGACAGCGGAAAGCAACCATTTCGCTGCACGGACCTTGGGGAGCCGACGGTGACTCACTTTTCCTGAAAGTAGACATCAAATTTCCCGTCGATTATCCACGAAATGCCATGCCCGCATTCAATGTCCAGAAGACGTCGGCGGTCACAGATCAACTTGCCGACAAACTCGTTGCAGAATTGCGGACGATCGCTGAAACTTACCTCTCACACAAAAGGGGGTGTCTTGAAGGTGTCGTGCGTTATCTCCTAGGAGAAACAAGCCTGGAGGAAAGTATTGCATGGATTCTAGGCGAGACGAATGAGAATGTCAAATCTCCACTCAGCGGTCATCTCGAAGGAGAAGAGTCAAGCGACGAAGATGAAGTAGGAATGTCTCACAGCCAGGAGCTGGGCATGAGCTCTGAACTTCTGCGGCCAGTCAATGCCAATGTAATGGTTCCAGTGCCCAAGGCATGTGGTGCGCTCTGGGCTAATGATGGCCGTGTGGTCTGCTTCTTTCCTTCCAAAAAAGATAAATCGGCAGCGGTATTGGAAAATTTGGGTTTGAAGGAAATGACCAGATTATCGCGAGCAGACAAGGTCTTTGAAGGATTCGGCCGCCTGCAGACGAGCTCGCCTGGGCCACGGGCAAATGGCACAGTAACTAGCACCGACGATGGAGCTTCAGACTACTCTGATGATTCGGATGCAGAGACTTCTAGCTCGTCTGGTTCTTCCGGCATTCTATCGGGCTTGCAACACCGTTTCCCGACACCGCAAACATGGCGCAGTGCCGGCAGTCTAGGGCTCTATAAGCCACGGTCGACCGACAATTCCCAGAGGTCAACTATAGGTATGGACCGTATGGCTGCTTCGAAAGTGTCTGAGAATCCACAAAATGTTGTGTCGATACATGACTTTAGCGATCTACTGCCGGCTAAACGCGAATTAGCAAACAAGTACCGCATTTGTGGCAAGGGCCCGGAAGTTTGCGCCCATAATGCCGCGGTGGCTCTTGATCATGGCTACTTTGAACTGGCTCGGATCTGGGGCCTTGTTAGATTGATTTTACACAACAAGACGAAAACTGTTTCGCCTACGCGTATCAGTGCCAGTGAAAGGCATCGGAATATGCAGAGGAAAGACAGCGCTGTTGATCTAAGATATGATATTGGAAATCAGGATCAGCGCTCGAAGGAAACGGCAAATGGCTTACTCCAATGGGGAGACCATCCTTTTGGAGGGAAGTGGCTTATTCCTGCCCTCTTCGAGCATTTTGAACGCATTGGTGACATACAGATGGTGGCAATGCTCAGTTGCGTACTCCATGAACCGGATCACGAAAAGGATCCGCCGCGTGAAGAACATAATCACAGCAGAACAGTGTCAAGGCGGTTCGAAGATAATACGTTCCCTTTGGATATTTACCATGCCCAGAGTAAGTCGCACACAACGACCCCTATTGCTTCCACGCCCAAAGACAGCCATACAACTCCGGCTACGCAGAGCTCAGGGCGTTCGCCTTCCGATATATGGCGTCCTGACTCAACTCCCCCATATTCTACGGGCACCACTCCTCCTATGGCAACACGGGCAGGCTTTTTGTCAGACAGGAAAGCTGTGAGCCACACTACTTCCATCGCTGCATCGCCCGACCAACAGTCTCAACCACGCAGTGCCTCGGGTCTAGGTTCCGTCCTAGCATCCTCGCTCTCTCGTTCTTTTACCTTTGGCCCTTCGTCGGCCTCACCTCCGGCGACCGCTATATCCAAGAAAAGACAGAGTCCAAGTGGAAGCCCCAACACAAGCGGGGGAATCTGGTCATTTGCCTCGAAACCTGCGTCAGCAGTTCCTGACTACCTTACGACCTCGACAGCTCCTACGTCGCAGACGCATTCCGACACTGAGAGTGATCGACCAGATAAGGCTCAAACACCCAAGCCACGAGCCAAGTTCCGTGTTACATTGAAGAATCGGGAAGCCTTCGAAACTGGCAAAGTGACACAGAACTCATTCCTCGACATCAACAAGGATCGCTTGTATCATGCGTATCGCAAATCTTACGCCCATATGTTATCAATCTGGGGCCTTCCTATCCAGCGCAGTGAAATCCTCAAGATCGGAGGAGGCAACGTCGACCAGCCCCGTGATATCGACTTCCGTCAATGGGGCTACCACAGCCCGCGGTCATCGTTATCACTGCCGACACTCGGAAGAGGAGGCTCCATCCACAACCTCACCCTTGACACAGATAACCTGGGCCTTGAGATCCAACGCCACTGCATCAGATGCGGTTGTGCTCTCCATACATCCATCTTCGATACCCCAGGAGACGCATCCTCCCCCAACCAGGTCCGCATGCCAACCACATGTCCAGGCTGCAACCCACAACAACCACTTCCCCTCAGACTACCCTGCGTCATCTGCAGCGAAGTCGTCGAAGGCATGCTCACACCCTGTCTTAGTTGCGGTCACGTAAGCTGCTTCACATGCCACCACAACTGGTTCTCAAAGACCAACGCCCATGGAGAGGTATCCGACAACGATCAGGAATTCCAGTTCTGCCCCACCGGATGTGGATGTAAATGCTCCGAGCACTTGGTCGCCGATTCCTCGAACCCCTGGCGGCCGACGTCACCGTCTGCGGACCATGAAACTACTAGTCCTCTCAGTCGATCCCGGAATCGTCGTTCTGACGGGTCGTCCAAACATGCCGATGCCATGGCGAATGTTAGTCAGAATGAAGACGACCTCGACCATTGGCATGCGTCTCCTTTTGCTTCGCTTGCTCGTGGCTTGGGCGGCGGTCTGAGTAGAGGACTGCGTCCTAAGGAGGATAAACGGAAGTCGAAATCATCTGCTACGGGGTTCGTGCCGAAACGGTCATCTATGAATCAGGTTGAGAGCACGTAGCAGTAACATGTTTAGACGAGTTTTCTTGTGTTTTGTTTTGCTTTGGATCGGACTGGATTATGGATACCCCTTTGTTTGTTCTTTCGCATACCGTTATATCTATTATATATTCCGTGCCAGTACATGGTATCCACGAAGACTCAGTTATTATGTTTGATAAATACCCATCTAACGTTTCTCAAACATAACTTGTAATAAAAGAATACAGCATCGTCAATTTTGATTCCACGTGTCCAAGCATATTTCTTTCAAAATAATATACAATTAATCGTATTAGACCTACGGCACTAAGCACCCTATGCCAAGTGCCAGTCCAAAACCAGTCAGCACAGAAACAACCTATGTACAGTCCTCACGTCATCACACAACCGGCCATACAAAAGACCAGCTAAACTAACGCCTAGCGCATGCATAACGGCCCCCCAGCCATAAAAGCCAAGCCTTGAACCCGATCCATCCAAACACAAGATGCTAACCAGAACACCATATGCAGACATCACCCACCAACACCTTCTCTTTCCCATCCAAGTACCCCCCCCAATCTTCCAATACCCCAATTCCCTTCTACAAATACCCCAGAGAAATATCCTAATACTCCTCCCCAATCTCCTTCAACTTATACGTCTTAGGCACAACAAACAACGCACTAGCCTGCACACACAACCGTCCCACAGGATCCCTCACCTCCCCAACGACAAACGCCTTCCGATCCGTGCTCCGCTCCCGATCAACCTCAGAATGGAACGTATAAAAGTTCCCCGAGAACACAGGCGCCCTGTACTTCATTTCCAGGTTCGCCGTGACCCCCGTCTTCTGCGGCAGGTGGCGCACGGCAACACGACCCAGGTTCTCGTCGATGACAGTCGCTAACGCGCCCCCGTGGACTATTGTAGGCCATCCTTCTAACCCGTTGCCGAGGAAGACCACGCTGATGGCTTTTTTCTCTTTGTCGTTCCAGAATACTTTCTACGACACCGGGTTTATTAGTTTATATTATCCATTGGGTCTGGTATATGGTAATCCGGCGAATAATACGCTGGTTATACCACACTTCTGCTTCTTCTTCTTCTTTGAAAAGTAAGGGGGGGGGGGGGAGAATAAAAAACAAACCTGCAAAGCAATCCCCCTACTCCCCCTCAAAGGCCCAGAGGTAAGTCTCCCCGTTTTCTCCTCGTCCGAGTAATTCCCATACACTTCAGCTTCCACATAGTCCGGGTTCTCGCGTAGTTCCTTGACAATAGGTAACCCGTGCTCGTAAGTGCGGTGGACATCCTCCATTTTTAACAAGTCTTCTTCTGTCCCCGGTAAGGCGGGGGCGGAGATCTTGTCGTCCATCCATTTTCCGGCTCCAATGCCTAGAACGCCGAAGATTGTGGTGTAGAGGAGTCTTCGCGGCCATTTGGATGGTTGGGGTGGTGGTGGTGTGCTGGTGCTGGTGCTGGTGTTTCTGGAGAATTGGGTTTGAGATCGGGGGGGCCGGTGGGAGGGTGTCGCGAGATTGCGTAGCCGTAGCTGGGGGACTCTTCGAGGACTGAACATCTTGTGGTACTTGTATTTGGTGGAAGTTGGACTTTTTCGATTTCAACTCTCTCCGGGGTGAAAGAATGCCGAGGTATATTCATGGCACGTGACATGATGTGTAGATCTGCATGTATACTGCATACATTGGTTCTTTGACTTACAAGGTCTACTATGGCATTTGGGTTGTGAATTGTCTATTATCATTGTATCGATGATTGAGACTATGTCTATCATGGCTGGTTTCTTGGAGACTTGGCTTTATCTATCCAGCGATACGTAACATTCAAAGGATTCTGCACTAAGAGAATTGCAAGTTTGCATTAGTTTTCCCCACCGATCTAAATCGTTCGTTTCTAGCATATGCACGTAGACTCTGATACATCGTAGAGTAACTTAATTAAGTATCAATCTTTCAACGAAAGCCGTCAGTTCTTAGCAGTAGGCAGGTCGATCGCGCGGTAAAGGAGAATGAGCGCAGAATGGGATTCGCCTGTTAATGTTAGCAAAGGCTTCATGTTGTTATCTCAACTTAGTGCAGTACATACCACCACCTGAAAGGGTTTCAATCTTCTCCGCCTCAACTTCAGATACCTTCTCGTCGTTAAACCACCACCACTTGCCGTCCTCTTCTTGATTACCCGTAGCCTGCTTCTTAACGTACGCAGTGTAGTGACCACTATCAGCGCTAGCGCCCTGGTGAGTGATGACGCCCCGCAACTCATAGATACCGGACTTGTTGGTGCCCTCGTCCGAGTTGACTTTAGGGTCCATCAATTCGGACAGCTCCTTCTTGGCTGCAAGAATGGATGCGGCTTTTTCAGCCTCGTAGTCGGCATCCGACTTGAAGACATCGGTCATCGCTGCGTCGCCATCCTTCTCCGCTGATTCCTTGCGCTCTTCGGTCGCCTTCTTTTTCTGCATTGGCTCCATAGATCCAGACTCGTCGTTCTTCTTTTCTTCTTCCCGCTGATGCGCAACCTTCTGGCGCTTGCGGGCCCGTTCAACATCGAGCTCCTCCTTCCTGATCTCCCGGACCTTATCGCGAATGGGGACGAGTTGTTTCTTGAGTTCGTCCGTACAGAAATCCACTGCATCCAACTCAGCGGGGAAAGTAACCTTGCGCATAATCTTGGCTTTCTTCTGGGTCTCACGCTTCCAGAAGAAGCGAACAAAGTGCACAGTAAGATACTTGGGCAGGCGTGCAATGCGTGAGCGCTTTGTGTAGGTAGAATCACGACCCAGAACGTCGGAGTGCTTCTCGATCTGCTCCTCGAGACCGGCCTTGATGCCATCATGCAAATGGTTTGTTTCTTTGCCGATGTGGCAATCAAGCTTGTAGAAGACATCCGAGCTTTGACTTGGCTGCTCGCCTGCCTCCTTTGCTGTTGATTCATCGCATTCCGTAACAGACTCAAAGCTTCCAGCCATGTATTTATCCACAAACGATACCTCATTTGCGGACTCACCTTCACCCTCTTTGATCATCAACTTGTTCCGCAATTGAGTCACAATTTGGGACCAAGCCTCCTCCGCATCTTGCTGGGCATACCCATGGCCATTCCTGTCTCTTTGAGCAAACTGGGGAAACACATTTCTCAACGCATTGAGGAACATAAGTGGCGGAAATCCTTCCTGTGTCTCAGACATCTGCTTGAACAAATCGCGCAGAGAAGCAGTGAGATCCATTGAAGCTCCGAGACCACCAAGACCAAGGCTGCTCAGATCCGAGAGATTAGATCCACCGGAGTTTGCGGAAGGACGGTATCTCAAAAGCTCTTGTTGAAGCTCTGGAACACCTCTCAGTGTCTGCAGTGTAGAGTTGAGGTAGCACGTATTCCCCAGGTTCTGCAGACCAGCGGGGGTAGCTCCTTCCGCTCTAGCAGCCTCAGCTTCAGTCATATCCTCCAAAAACTTTATAGGTTCTTTAGGGCGCCCTAAGTCTGCGGAACCTTGTCCTCCCGATGGGGTGCCCATCATCATGAATGTCTGACCCGGTTTGGCGTTGAGTGAGGATAACGGAGTTTCATCTTTGAGTTGACCTCCTTTGACCAGGATCTTTTGTCTCTCGGGTTCGACACCAGTAAGGGAGTAAAGTTGAAACTTGAAAGTTTCGCCGTTCGAGGATGGGTCAAGCTCGACCTCATGACGTTTACCCTGGTGCTTCACGATAACTGGTATCGGAAAAGGTTAGAAGCTGATTAAATTGGAATTAAAACCGTCGCACAGAATGATATTACCTACCCGGTATAGAAGCCATGTTGGATTTGTTTATTTCAGAATTAGCACCGGAAAATTCAAAAAGCCAGTGAATGACTCAAGAGGTAAGATGAAGAAGGTGCCTGAACAAGAGCATCATCAGTCGGAGGCGTGGGGCAAAATAATGCAAACATAACAAACACCAGGCCACATCGCGGCCTAGCGGGACGCTCTGTGGCTCCTGAAGCTGGCCCTCTTGTCACCTTACTCTACTCCTTACTTTGCATTATAGGTCGAGATATAAATATAAACAATATATCGACCGACTGGTGATCCAACCGGTGAGTTTCCTTTGTTTGAGTCACACACATGCTATACAAGTTGCCGGTTCAACTTACCCGACTGTCAATGGCAGCAGGCCCCGGATACCCCAGTCTACGTCACATCTACCTCCCCCTCTCCTTAAAGAGTTCAATGAACTGGTGACGGACGTCGGAAGTTTCATATAGGCAAATAAACCGGAGCTCTTGCTGAGAAAAAGTGTCACCACCATGGTGAGTTGAGTCAATTGAGAATCGGGGGTCAGATTGCGGGCTTACTTACATGCTTATCATAGTCTCAATCATTGCGTCCATACCTTCAATGCGTTCGGTCTTCCCTTACTGCCGCGCTTGCGATTTCGAACTTCGCTTCCCAGACATCTGAAAGACACAATGTTCCCGAAATCGAAGCTCAAAGTTCCCCTGAACTTCTACTGAACCCGCTTACGATCTCCCGCAATGAGAACGAGAGTGTCCTCATCGAACCCAGTGTAAACAGTGTCCGTATTAGCATAAGGATAAAGCAAGCGGATGAGACCGAGCGTATCCTAGTTCACAAGCTGTCTCGTTTCCTTACAGCCCGCGCCGAATCATTCTTCATCCTACGACGCAAGCCAGTAGAGGTCGGGCATCTCAGTCGGAACCCATATGTTATCCTAGCACCTGCTAATGAGTAAACAGGGATACGATATCAGTTTCCTGATAACCAACTACCATACAGAGGCCCTATTGAAGCATAAGTTAGTCGACTTCCTGATTAATTTCATGGAGGAAGTCGATAAAGAAATCTCCGAAATGAAGCTTTTCGTATGTTATTGCCAATACTCAGCTGGAATGATCCCTGTACTAACAATTCGCAGTTGAATGCCCGTGCGCGATTTGTCGCAACCTCTTATCTGACCCCGGTAAGTAATAACACCTCCCAATATGTCCCGTGGAAATCCCACTGACCCGATACTACAGTTCGACTAAATCATGCCTATAATATGTCTACCATGGTCCTTGTTTAATCCATGACCATAAATTCTATTCCCATAGCGAGTATTGTACAGATGATCTAGGCTGGTATTGGGAATCACACAGTTCTACTCGATTAGTTCCCTCCCTAGATTCTAAGTTATCTTGAATTTTGAATGTATGTTGAGCTTGCTCAATAACTTAGTATTTTACCCTGGTTATATTGAGCCATTGCTGGTAGACTTCAGTATGAGCGAATTGGGCGGCAACTTATATACTGAAATTCTACCCATCCCACCGATATATAAAACCAGCAAAAGTCGCTGAAAGCGTCCTTTCAAGTTCCTATCTACCAGTGTCTTCACGTCCAATATAAAAGCGTGCGAACCGTTCAAGCCATTTCAAAGAAAATAAGTTGTTCCAAATGTACTGTCAGTAGTATGTAGAAAAGGGCGATATCACTACTAGTAGGGGCAACAGAAGTAATCTACCAATCTTTAATCTAGTATATACTGTCATTTCTTAGAACCGTTATAGTAACTTAAGATAGTATTTATGTATCTATTATGCCCATAGTACCTTCTTATTATAGGTTTCTTCAATGTTGATTCTCGCAGCAAAGGAATCTGTGAATTTTATGTTCAACGATACTCTTCACACCACCCTGTTCATTATGCCCATGTAGCAGACGCCTTTGTTTTCACCTTGCCCTACAATTACCCTTCCATACTCACAGTAACCGCGGGGCCTGCACATATTGTATACAAAACATTCAACAACTTTTCGTACCACCCCGCCGATTAGTCTTGGACATAGAAGGGAGGTGGTGTATCTCATGAGAAACACAAGTGAATCGAGAGTGTTAATGCACTCACCAGATTCTCCGCGATCATCTCGGCCAAAAAAATGACCACTCCCCCCCCCACCTCCCCCAAGTGACTCAACACAACTCTGTTGACTATCTCCCTACTTATCCCATCTCACCCCTTTACTGTCCCCAGACTTCCTCGTCATGGATATCAGAGGTCCAAACGATCCCTTCGCAGGCCGTGGGCTCTTGGGTACCACTCAGTCCCGAATGCCTCAGACTTCAGCTTTCGAGGACCCCTTCTTCTCGCCTGATTCGACCCCGACTCCGGCTCCTAGAACTCTTCATGGACAGAGACCTAGATCTCATAACACCCAACTGCATGCCCCAGTAGCTCGAGTCCCGCCTCCCTGGGAGCATTTGAATGCACCCGATCCCGTCATCGAGGGTCCCCCTACACCTGTGCAGATTCAGAGAGAGATGACATTTGACAGGGTTGCTTTGACCGAGGAGATGCCTATCGGTAGCAATATTCAGATCAGGCAGCCACCGAAATGGGGAGTCATTAGGATCTCAAATGTGAGTGAAAGCATCATTATTTCTTATTGGATGACAACAAGTGCTGACGAGTAGGAGATTCCATATGCTATTACAAAGCAGGAGATTATTCAGTTCGTTGGACGCGAGGCTCGCCTCATCCCCGTAGAGAAAGGATGTGCTATCCATATTATCATGGAGCGCTCTACGGCAAAGACTATGGACTGCTTCGTCGAGTTCGAGACCGTTGCAAACGCTGACCAAGTTGTCAAGAAAATCAACCGTGTTGCTGAGACTGG
This sequence comes from Aspergillus avenaceus, assembly GCA_009193465.1. Lineage (NCBI taxonomy): Eukaryota > Fungi > Ascomycota > Eurotiomycetes > Eurotiales > Aspergillaceae > Aspergillus > Aspergillus avenaceus. The sequence goes on along the minus strand of ML742105.1, from coordinate 1,782 downwards.
TCGTCCTCCACGTCTGGGAAACCGCCAGGTAGATGTAGTTCTTAGCAACCAGGACGATCTACTGAAAGAAATGTTCCCGCGTGCAAAGTGCATCTCTTGGAGGGATGGCGTGCCTGTTGAGTTGCCGAACACTGATAGGTACTCCACCGGTTTCAACGGCTTCTTTACCAGTGAGGAGATCTTTTGTGCTATTCGACATACTGAGGTGCCTCATCGTGTAAGTGATTTAGATTGCCCGTTTCGTTGGTCTTTTCATTAATTAACTGACACTTCGCGTTTTGCTCAGTCCCCCTTCAGTGTCAAATGCCCTCAGCGTGCTTTCGAGTCCACAATCAGTACTCTTTACAAAGTAAGAAACCCCCTGTCTAAGGTGCAAGGATAACAGGTGGTTTCTGACTTTGCATTAAGTTTCCTTGGTACGCCACTGCGATGTATACAGTCGACAACAGAAACCAGTTGTTCGAGATGACAAATCGTCAGATAATGGCTCTTGTTGCCCGTATGAAGAAATCGAATACCGTGGGTCTGGACCAGCGTCTCCTGAAAAACCTTCTCTATGCTGGATTAAATTGCCCGGCTTTTAATGAACGTCAAAAGTACACGTTGTGTACAAACACGGAAGAGGTTAATGAGATCTCCAAGTTCCCTATCATTGGAAAGTGGTTCCCATTTGATACCTTGGTAAAAATGCCGCGTTTCGACATGAATACATTCTTGGTATGTATAATTTTCGGTCTCCAAATTATATCAGCCATTTTCCTAAGATACACTGTTCAGTGCTGACAACGTCTAGTTCTATGCAGATCTGATCTCTCGCGGCGAGGTCCTTGAGCACAAACTTCCGGAGCTTGAGAACAAGTTTCCCCTGGAGAGAACTGACCTGCGCTCCCCATTCGGTCGTATCTGGTTTGAATGGCCTGTTCATGTTGCGAGAACCTTGACCTGGAATCACGCTGTATCACTTGAGATGAGTCTTCTTGGTCATCTGGTCCTCACCGGCTGGGTCGATAAAGATAACTGTTTAAGGGCTGCAGGTATTCCCGTAATGCCTGCTTTCCCAAGAGGCCATGCTCCTCGTCATAGTCTCAACCTCCCAGCGGAGCCTGCAATGCCCAGCCTCGTTTATAGACCCTCTTCCAGAATCGACGTGTACGCGACTCCCGCCCGGCGTCCCAATGCCCCGGCCATATACACAAGTCCGGAACCTACTATTGACGAGAAGGCTTGGAATGAGAGCCAGTACTTGTACCCGACCAACAAGGCTAAAGAGGGATTTCCCGGCCACCGAAACACCAAGTCATCCCCTGACAATTTCATAAAGGCCCCCGGTAACTAATTAGCGAGACAAATCTTGAAACGGTGGCGTACTCTAGTACTAAGTTCTGATGCTAACTGTCATCATATTCATTTTCCTCTCCTGGGGTTCCAGGATCTTTTATTCGAATCAGCCACCAAGCATGAGTTAGGTTTCGAGATAGTTATCCCGCGGTTTAGTTTAGCAGTTTTCGTCTGTCTCTAGTGTCCGCACTCCTTTTGCCGACTTTGATATCGAAAGCATTCTTAAGAGTGTGTTGAAGTCGGTCTTGCGTAGATTCGCTTGACCTATTTAGTATGGAATAATGTTCTTGACATTCATTCAAGTTGACGCAGGTGGTAGCTCTTGAGCGATTGATATGCAGCTACTGTCCTTCTTCTGTGGTTTTGTTGTTGTTATCTTATCCAATCCCTTCAAGTTGCGTTTTGTTTTGATTTTTTTTTTTTTTTTTTTTTTTTTTTTTTTTT